>JAECUM010009383.1:0-67824 GCA_016617855.1 Megalonaias nervosa | reverse complement strand
ATGGGGGGACTGACTGGCAGTACGCTATTGGCCTAAATGGGGGGACTGACTGGCAGTGCACTATTGGCCTAAATGGGGGGACCGACTGGCAGTGCATTATTGGCCTAAATGGGGGGACCGACTGGCAGTACGCTATTGGCCTAAATGGGGGGACCGACTGGCAGTACGCTACTGGCCTAAATGAGGGGACCGACTGGCAGTACGCTATTGGCCTAAATGGGGGGACTGACTAACAGTACGCTATTGGCCTAAATGGGGGGACTGACTGGCAGTACGCTATTGGCCTAAATGGGGGGACTGACTGGCAGTACGCTATTGGCCTAATTGGGAGAATTTCAAAGCTGTTGACTATGGCCTATGTTTTAGTTATTCAGTACACAGAGAGCTCTGGCAGCACAATAGTCCTTTTAAACCCTCAAAAGAAGAGGGAAGATGACAAATGATGGCTCTGTCAAGTTCACTGCTCCTTTTCATGATAGTCCCTCATATCCTCCACACAGAAAAGAACAGTGAAACAACACTGAATTGAAGGTTTAGAAATTGTTTTAGCTTAGATGATTTTTTTCAATCAATGTCCTGCCAGTGAAGTTTCAAATGTAATGATAGGACAATACACACTTATACACACCATTAATATAAATGATCCAATTAAAAATTAATTGTCTGATGTGGAGAAAAAGGTATGCAAGACCTTGAGTAGAGCTGAAATGGGGAAACAAGAGGAAGATCAGTACCAGTACTATTCAACAGTCCAACCATGAAATACTTGAAAATGAAAAGAGATCTCTGGTAGTCACAGGACCAAACCTGTTTTTATTCTCCAGAAAGAAATGTATGAGCTCGCATTTATGATGAACATTCTGTTGCACGTTTTCAGCAAGGTGTGGTGCAAAAGAACCAGAGAAATTAACATCAAATTAAGAAAAAAAATGTGACCATTTCACAACCAATAAACATGAATACAACATACTTGACATTCTAGCCAATTGTCTGGGTCACAATATTGGGGTTCATAAAAGTACTGTATACAATTCAAGCAGCAAAAATAAGCAAGCTCCTGCTGAGCATAGAGAAAGGTGGAAAATTCCTGAGCATCTTTAAACATAACAAATCTAGGAGGGAAGGATGAAAACAAAGTGTAGAGCACCATCAAGCTGTTCCTGACAGATACATTTAGAATTCAATTTGTTAATATGCTACTGCAAACAAAGTTAAACAACAAAAATCATAAAATTATTTCTTGTTGTATCTTGGCTGAATATGTTACATTGGCTATATGATACTATGATACAACTAAACTTGAAGTGTTAAGTCAGGATTTCATGACATAATTTTCCAAAAGAACACAATATTTAACTCTATTATTTGCTCCATAACTTTTCCAATAGGAACATTTTCTTTCTTCGTTGACATAATAATGAGCCCAACAGAGATTATTTTCACATTTGGATGCTTACATTTTGTTTGATGGGTATGAACAAAGAGATTATAAACTAATTCCCATAAAAGCTCTTCTCTTCTTCTAAAGACAATTGGAAAGGCAAATTTATATTCACACCAATTTTTACTAAGGAATTAAACTGTAATATGTAAGTGTTTATTTTGCTTTAGTTTTTCATACCCAAGATAAAGTCATTGATTATTTAAATAATTTTAGGACTTAAGATATCTGTAGAGAAAATTCATCATTTCAATCAACTGCTTTATGAAGGTTCTAAATTCAAACAAACCTTTGATTTTAATGGAGGGTCTATAACAATGGATGGACCCCACAGTATCATATAGTTCCAAAATGCCAACAATGGAGGTTAAACACGTAACTAGCACCAGATGCTAGATCCTTTGTCATAAGATGTAACCTCAGTCACTGGTTCACCCTCAATCACTGACATTTTTTTATGTGATTTGGTATGCAGGATGTCTCACAGAAATTGTTCAAGGATAAAATCTGAAACTGTTTGATGTAAAAACAAAACATCAAGCACTTAATATGAAATATGTGTTAAAAATTCTAAATTTTCTCATATTAATTTTGTAAGTTGAATGGCCATAGTTTTGTGAGAGAAATATAGTATTTCTTGCTGAATACATCTTGTGGTGAAAGCCACTGACAGCATGTAACTAACCATACATGTTGTGGTAAAGCCACTATATAGCATATAATTAATTGTAAACACTGTGGTAAAGACCACTGTACAGCATATAATTAATTTTACATGCGGTAAAAGCCGCTGTACAATGTATAATTAATTGTACATGTCATGGTAAAAGCCACTGTACAGCATATAATTGTACATGTTGTCGTAAAAGCCATTGTACAAATATAATAAACTGTACATGTTGTGGTAAAAGCCACAATACTACATATAATTAATTGTAGATGTTGTGGTTAAAGCCACTGTATTGAATATAATTGTGTATTTTGTGGTAAAAGCCACTGTACTGCATATAATTAATTGTATATGTTTTGGCAAAACCCACTGTGCCACATATAATTTATTGTTTATGTCATAGTAAAGCCCACTGTACTGCATAAAATTAATTGTATATGTTTTCACAAAAGCCACTGTACTGCATATAATTAATTGTATATGTTGTGGTAAAATCCACTGTACTGCATAAAATTAATTGCATGTTTTTGCAAAAGCCACTGTACTGCATACAATTAACTGTATATGTTGTGGTAAAACCCACTGTACTGCATATACTTAATTGTATATGTTGTGGTAAAAGCCACTGTACTGCATATGATTGATTGTATAAGTTGTGGTAAAAGCCCATGTACAGCATATAATTAATTTTACTTGCTGATTATACATGTTTCAGTTGATTCATAGAATGTATTGATAATTCAAGCATTTATCCATTCCTGTAGATCTGGTGTAGACAATGTAAAAAGATGATTCTAAGGATGGAAAATGGATAAATATGGTTGGTTAATATCATAGATTGGCATGCTTTTATTAAGTTCTTATTTGTGTGGGTGTACCTTTTCTAACTTTTTACTTGTCTAATATGTTTCTTTCATAGACTCTTTTGCCCATAAGGATTTTCATTAATACAAAATTGGAAAATTAATAAAGTAGTATGTAGGGAATAAATTGTAAGCTTTGTTTTAATACTGTTGAAATAAACAAAAGAAGATTTATCAAAATTATTATTGTGAGAAGCTGGTTTCCATGGAACAAGTCATTTTGAAGCTTAAATGCCAAAATCTGGATTGCAAATATAAATGAGAACAATATTTAATAATTTCATCACTGATATCAATGTAAAAAATAAAACCAGCAATGCTTCATATGGTGCTGAACCAGGAAAACTTAAGCAAACGTGTATTTTTTCTCTCATGAATTATGTGTTCACTTCATAATCTTTAAAATATTTCTGAAGTACTTCGAACTCACCAAACCATTTTCACACATATGTTGCCTATATGAGACTCAAGAGGGATCTTTTCTAGCATGGTTCCTAATTACCAAATGGGTTATTCTTGGGATGTTCATTCAGAATGCTTAGATGTTGTTATATTTGGGTTCATACTAAAGTGATGGGTAGGGTGGGTAGCCTGGGCATTTCATATACACAACCTTCAAAGTTTCATGCTAGATGAGAACATGTTAATACTAAGAACTTCATGTTTTCAGTGATTCTCAATGGGTGTGCCACCTGGCAGACAATTTTTGTGCTTTTATTACAAAATATACAAAGACTGGGGGGGTGGGGGGTGCGGGTGGAGGGGGGCCATTCGTACACACCATTTAAAGAAGCTCATACCAAGTGAGAACATTTTCATGAACACAAATGTGACATGGTACATAATGGAATAGAGACATTTTCATGCAAATAGTGTTTTACATGCTAAATGATAAGATTGATATACATACAACCACAAGTGTTCATATTCTAAATGATAACAACATACACACAACCATAACATGATATGAAATGGGGACATTTTCCTTCACACAACCTTGCTGTACAACATGCAATCTTATACGTACATAATGAGGATAGTTTCACACAAGCAATGTAGATATACAAAATGCGGACAGTTTTATACATGCTTTCTTCACATCTTACATGTAAGACAGACTTTTCAATCGTTCATTTTTGAAGTGTTACATACAAAACAAGGACATTTTCATATACACTACAATGATGTGGAAAAAAAAATGAGGACATTTACATACACACATCACAGACACGATACAAGCAAAAGGAAAGCATTTTAATATGTACAACTATAAAATTATACATACAAAATGGGGATGTTTACATACTCACTGCCTTGACGTGGTACATACAAAATGGGGATGTTTACATACACACTGCCTTGATGTGGTACATACAAAATGGGGATGTTTACATACACACTGCCTTGATGTGGTACATACAAAATGGGGATGTTTATATACACACTGCCTTGATGTGGTACATACAAAATGGCGATGTGGTACATAAAAAATGGTGACATTTAGGTGCACACATCATTGTTGTGATACATGCAAAAGAAGAGCTAGTAAAAATTCCACAAAATCATCCAAAATTCAACAACTTAACCAGGAAGGCCAGTATATTGATGAGTATGTTGAAATAGCAAACACATTTAATAATTTTTTTAGTCAGTACAGTTTCCAAAAGTAATGAACATATTATAAACTCCAATCACACTGAACTCAGAGAAAATTCCAACTAACAAGAATATTGAAATCTATCCAATATCAAATGAAAAAGTTTTAAAATTCTTGCAAACTATTGAGACAAATAAAGCCACAAGTGTAGATAATATTGAACCACATCTCCTGAGGGCTGCTGTAGATATAATAAGGGACAGCATAGCCTACATATGTAATTTAAGCATATCCACCTCAGCACTTTTCCAGACATGGAAACTAGCAAAAGTTACCCCCATTCACAAGCCTGGCAGCAAAGACTACAGACCCATATCTGTTTTATCAACTCTCTCCAGAATTCTTTAAAATCACTTTCGTATATGATTATCCCTTGATGAAACTAGACATATTGCCCACTAAAACTAAAATGTAACCAAAGGCTGACACTGGGCAAACTTTATGCAGCACCTGCAGCCTTGTGAGCAAAACATATTTTTGTGGTGAGTTGTGAATGTTTTTGGCTGAGATGGGCAGAGCACTGATTCAAAGATTTAAACTCAATGAAAAAGTTGAAAAATTTGCTACAATAGCATGATAATCTAATCAGATCATTTACATAAGCATAATTATACATACACACCAAATTTCATTTGTCTCTCTAAATCCAACCATTTACATGTGCATATAAACATACATACCAAATTTCATTTAAAGTCATTTTTACTACATTGTGCTGCTTAGTATTTTGTCCTAAACATTAAAAATTGTGGAAAAAAATAATTGAAAATAATAGGTGTAATTGCTAGATCATGTAGTCATCTACTTAAATCAAGGTAAAGTGTGAACAACAACATATCGTTAATTTATGTGCTATAATGCTAAAAGAACTCTCTAATTTATGTGCTATAATGCTAAAAGAACTCTCTAATTTATGTGCTATAATGCTAAAAGAACTCTCTAATTTACGTGCTATAATGCTAAAAGAACTCAAGATGGTCATACAGACATACAGATGAACAACAGCAAAACAAAATGCGTCTTTTGATATTACAGTGTTAGCATAAAAATAAAATTCTAAGATCTGCAATAACGAGGACAACCCTTGATCATCACAAACCCGTGTGGTTGAAGATAACATGATTACCATAAAAAAGTGTATTATATACTTGTCAAATCCTCCTTTTGGTCTGATATTTGACCTTTTGGTCTGATATTTGACCTTTTGGTCCAATATTTGATCTTTTGGTCCAATATTTGACCAATTGAATCTGAAATGAATAGGTATCTACAAAGTTTGGTCAAGATAAAAGACACAAAACTCAAGTTATTTTGGGTAAATCATGTATCTTCTCTCAGTCTCTGTGACCTTGAACTTTGACATGTTGGTCAAAAAATGGATTGGTATTTTTCTTCTTTCAGATCATGCAAGTCATCCACAAAGTTGAGTCATTATTTGTGTCATTTGAATTAATATATTATATGTAACATGGATTTCTTCTTGCAGATCCTGACCTTGACCTTTGACCATTAGCCCTAAATTGACAGGTGGTTCCCTTGTCTCAAATGCAAGCCATTTACAAAGCTCAGTCAAGGTATCTGATGCAAAACTTACCTAGTTCTGTGGAAATCATTTTCCTTCAATACCTGTCACTTCAACCTTAGACCATTTGACACCAAAAAGAATAGGTGTTATCCTTGTCTCAGATGCCAGCCATCAACAAATTCTGGTAAAAGCAGGTGATAAAGAACTCTGTATACATGTATAGTCTGAAAAAATCTTCTTATAGTCACTATGATCTCAACCTTTTACCTTCTGACCTCCAAATCAACAGCTATCTTTCTTATCTCAAATACAAGCCATTTGTACCATTTGGTAATGGTATATGGTATTTAAGCAAAGTTATTGTGTGTAAAGTTTTCCATCTGTCAGTCTATGTGACCTTACCTTTTGACCTTTTTATAAAAAAAATGATAAGTTTCTTCCTTTCCCCAATACAAGCTACTTAGAGAGTTTGGTAATGGTAGATGGTTGAGAACTAGAGTTATTGTGCATAAACAGAATAGACAACAGATGGATGGCTGGATGGACAGACATCAAGACATATGTCCTGCCTAATGGCAGACATACAAAAAGGATAAACATATGGTCAACATTTCACAAATGTTGTTTGAGATCAAATTTTTGTGATTAAAAAAATTAATGATACCTAAAACCCCACCAAAAACATTGAGTGAAAACTTGCATAGCATCAGGACAGGAGGATTTAAGCAATATATAAAAACTGACCTGGACTAGGAACAGGCACTTTCCAAAATATTCCCCTGCTGACCACAGCCACTGAAAGCATGGCCTCAAACTCTCCACTCTGCCTTTCTGTGCTGTTTAGTTAATGCTTCTCAGCAGGGCCATTACAAGATTAATGGAGGGTGGCTGACCAATTTATAACAACTCTGTCCAAACAAGCAATTCAACTTGACCCTTACTGTTCTTTAATGGTCATAATATATGATGGACAGCACAACAGCCCATACATGGACATGACATTTTGTAGAAGTGTCACTGCCAAAAATAAAAAACATACAAAAATGACTTAATTTTGTGATATAAATTCTTTACACACCAACCCCCACAAAATTGAAACAAATCTTTGATTCAACTGATAACATTGTAATGTTTAACATGGTGAAATTTTGAAATATTTTGCAAACTTTTCACTTTTAAATAAAACCTGATAGATCTTTCATAAACAGGAAGAAATCAGAGGCAGTTCATAACTTCTGTCGGTATCAACTACCCAAAAGCAATAAAAATACAGTGAAAAATCTGACCAACAACAAATTTTCTGAATCCAAATTTTAAAATGATATACTGATCAAAATAAGAAAATCATAATTTTGGAAAATGTATTTCTTCTAAAAAACTTTTTTCTGCTGGCATGACCTGCATATATCCAAGAATGAAAGTCACCGGTATCCTTTAAAACAATGCGGCATCCTTTAAAACAATGCGGCATCCTTTAAAACAATGCGGCATCCTTTAAAACAATGCGGCATCCTTTAAAACAATGTGCAAATGACAATACATTCTTGACATAATTAAATGTTTTTAGAGTATGCAACATCAATAGAAAGACAGACATACACTCCAATATAATTATTTAAATAATTTGTGTTTGATATAACATGCTGTAAATTTGAACTGACTACAATTATCAAACAGCATACAAGGGTAGCCATTATTGAATCAAGATGTCCAGTGGGCACCAAATATGATTGGGAAAAATAGTAAACATCTAAATGAATGCAATCTCTAATACAATCTGGTCACACAGTCTATAATACTGTTAAATAAGAATGAAATGAAATACAGTCTGGTCACACAGTCTCTAATACTGTTGTTGTTGTTGTTGTTGTTATAGGGTTTAACGCCATTTTTCAGCACAAGATAGGCTATACATGGCGGCCAGTATTAATGGTGGAGGAAGAACCCTGGAAAATCCCGGGAAGAACCACCGACCCACGAGAAGCTACTGGCAGGCTTTCTCACGTACCCACGTTAGCCGAGCCTGGACTCGAACTTACCCAGACAGAGGTGAGATGGCAGTGATCCGTAACGGTCAGCGCTTTAGACCACTCGGCCACTCGGGGCCCCTCTAATACTGTTACATAAGAATGAAATGAAATACAATCTGGTCACACACAGTATCTAATACTGTTACATTAGAATGAAATGAAATACAATCTGGTCACAGAGTCTATAATACTGTTACATATGAATGAAATGAAATGCAGTCCAGTCACACATAGACTATAATACTGTTACATAAGCATGAAATGAAACACAATCTGCTCACACACAGTCTATTACATTGACTATTACACTGTTACATTAGAATGAAATGCAGTCTGGTCACACCCAGTCTCTAATACTGTTGCATAAGAATGAAACGAAATGCAATCCAGTCACACACAGACTATAATACTGTTACATAAGAATGAAATACAATCTGGTCACACACAGTCTGTAATACTGTTGCATAAGAATGAAATGAAATACAACCTGGTCACACACAGTCTATAATACTGTTACATAAGAATGAAATGAAATGCAGTCTGGTCACACACAGTCTATAATACTGTTACATTAGAATGAAATGAAGTTTGGTCACACACAGTCTATAATCTGTTATATAAGAATGAAATGAAATACAATCTGGTCACACACAGTCTATAATACTGTTACATGAGACTGAAATGAAATGCAGTCTGGTCACACACAGTCTCAAATACTGTTACATGAGAATGAAATGAAATGCAGTCTGGTCACATGCAATCTCTAATACTATTACATAAGAATGAAATGAAATGCAGTCTGGTCACATAGTCAATAATACTGTTACATAAGAATGAAATGAAATGCAGTCTGATCACATGCTCTCTAATAATGTTACATGAGAATGAAATGAAATGCAGACTGGTCACACACTCTCTAATACTATTACATGAGAATGAAATGAAATGCAGATTGGTCACACACTCTCTAATACTATTACATGAGACTGAAATGAAATGCAGTCTGGTCACACACAGTCTCAAATACTGTTACATGAGAATGAAATGAAATGCAGTCTGGTCACATGCAATCTCTAATACTATTACATAAGAATGAAATGAAATGCAGTCTGGTCACATAGTCAATAATACTGTTACATAAGAATGAAATGAAATGCAGTCTGATCACATGCTCTCTAATAATGTTACATGAGAATGAAATGAAATGCAGACTGGTCACACACTCTCTAATACTATTACATGAGAATGAAATGAAATGCAGATTGGTCACACACTCTCTAATACTATTACATGAGAATGAAATGAAATGCGTCTGGCCACACGCAGTCTATAATACTGTTACATAAAAATGAAATAAAATGCAGTCTGGTCAAACACTCTCTAATAGTATTACATAAGAATGAAATGAAATGTGGTCTCTAAATGAATGCAAGCTCTCAAGACTGTGTCATACACTACATTAAGCCAGAAAACAAAAAGTTCAATAACTCTAAATAAACTTGTGGGACCATACTGATTTCTTGATAATGCATACCTTTAGGTCATTATCATAATATTTACCAAGTTTCATGCCAATCCATCAAAAAGTTGCAGGAACTACTGCACTAGTGAAATTGCATCATACAATGCTACTATGCTGACATACAAGGCAACTCTAAAAGAAATTGATGGAGCAAAGTGATTCGTCAATATGCACATCTTCTGGAGATGACAACAGTATCTATAAAGTTTCATGTCAATCCATCAAAAACTGAGACTAGTTGTGAAAACAAATGCTGAACTGATGGATGGATGGATGGAAGAATGGATGGACACTAGGGATACCACACAGAAACAGGAAATGGGGGGGAAAGTATTTGTTAACAAAAAAAAAATCAAATATAATGCATACTTTTCCATAAAATATTCAGAATGTGTATACACATTTTTCTACATATCCTCAGTTCATTACTTTTATGTCTAAGCTAAATAACTGAAGTTTTACTTTCAAGAATGTCCATACATTTCAGTGTTATGCATATTTAATTTGCATTGTTTGTTAGTTAGTTTTTATTAAATTGTTTTTATTATATACTATTGTAATGTAACATTGTATGTTGGAAATAACCTTGTCCAAAATCAAGTTCATTTTCTACTTGACAGGAATTATTGTGTTTTCTTTTTTAATTCTGTAAACAACTAATACATAACTAACATATTCTCTATGTGTATGGGTTTAATATTAGGATTATTATTAAAAGAAGTAAATGTGTTTATTGGGTCTGGGTCTTGGTTTTTGGGACAAACCTGGTGTGCCAGACATAGTCCAGGTTCTGTAATTTTAGTAACAGACCTTTTAATTATAACCAACAGTTTATCTTGTAAACATTTAGAATCTTCCAGATAGAAATTTTCCATTAGGTAATAGTTTTTATTAGAAAATGCTAATTGTGACCTGAGGTCAAGTAGAGGACTACATAATCTTGTCACTGGAAAAATTATTCATTCATTCTTTAAGCTCTAACAGGATCAATTGTATTATTGTTGTGTCCAATAGTTCATTTGGGCTGGAATTTATTTCTTCAAATTATTCAAGTGATTTTTCTCTGGAAATACAGAGTGCTCATAAACAAAAAATAAGATTCTTGGATAGAGACATTCACTGGGATTTATAGTGAATTCAAACCTGGAATTATATTACTATGATTCAACAAAAGTCTGTTGGTATAAAACCATGACACATGTCACCACAGACACATCAACATTTTCAACATTGATTTAATTTGGATTTCCACTAAAGTTTATTCAGAACTTTTATTATTAGGACTTGTGTCTGTAACTCTAGGATTATTCTGGGACTCAATTCACAATACTGTAAGTTCTTTTTTTTTTTTCATTTTCACTTTGTATTCAAGGGAAATAAATTATTTGCTGAATTTTACAAAGCCTGCTGCTTACCACTCTGTTTTTTGATTTTAAGAGCATAGACCCATAACATTAGTATAATATTTGCATGATGCAATATTTCTGTACAGTTATTAATCACAAATTATCTCAATATAAAATATAACTTCATTAACTTAATAATGTTAGCATTTAAAATGTTTAAAAGACGATTAAAAGTAATAAAGTTGGTGGAAACTTTTGTGCAACTAAACAAAGCATTCATTTTTGAAAGAATGCAGTGCTATCAAATTGTTTTAATTATAAAGGTAAATTATACTGTTTATTCAGTGAAGTCATACTAATTATTATACTGCATATGCAGTGAAGTCATACTAATTATTATACTGTTTATGCAGTGAAGTCATTCTAATTATTATACTGTTTATGCAGTGAAGTCATACTAATTATTATACTGTTTATGCAGTGAAGTCATACTAATTATTATACTGTTTATGCAGCAAAGTCATTCTAATTATTATACTGTTTATGCAGTGAAGTCATTCTAATTATGATACTGTTTATGCAGCAAAGTCATTTTAATTATGATACTGTTTATGCAGCGAAGTCATACTAATTATTATACTGTTTATGCAGTGAAGTCATTCTAATTATTATACTCTTTATGCAGTGAAGTCATTCTAATTATTATACTGTTTATGCAGTGAAGTCATTCTAATTATTATACTGTTTATGCAGTGAAGTCATACTAATTATTATACTGTTTATGCAGTGAAGTCATTCTAATTATTATACTGTTTATGCAGCAAAGTCATTCTAATTATTATACTGTTTATGCAGTGAAGTCATTCTAATTATGATACTGTTTATGCAGTGAAGTCATACTAATTATTATACTGTTTATGCAGTGAAGTCATTCTAATTATGATACTGTTTATGCAGCAAAGTCATTTTAATTATTATACTCTTTATGCAGCGAAGTCATTCTAATATTATACTGTTTATGCAGTGAAGTCATTCTAATTATGATACTGTTTATGCAGTGAAGTCATTCTATTATACTGTTTATGCAGTGAAGTCATACTAATTATGATACTGTTTATGCAGTGAAGTCATTCTAATTATTATACTGTTTATGCAGTGAAGTCATACTATGGGAGAATAACAAATAGCTTATTTTCTCATTTGAGACTTGTTATAAAGCAGTTATCTTGAGATTTTTATCTCAAACACATCTATAAGCAATTATTACTGCTTGCAAGAATAAATGTGACAAATGCAAATATCTCTATACATGTGACAAATGTAATAACTTAACCAAAATCCATGTCAACCTGTTTTTTTATCACATTATGTGGAAATGAAATAAAAATAAATTTTTCTTGTAAAAAAATTTTTTTTTCATAAAGTTAGAACTGCATGCAGGCCACTAAATTAACATATATTGATGTCACTAAAAGTCAAACCCATCTTCAATCTCGATAATTCTGGCCTACATACCAAGTTTGATGAGAGAACTGATGAGTAGCAGCAATTACAGTCTATAGGAAAACCAGAATGCTTCTTTTATATGAAAATATACCCAATCTTATCAGAAATACATTTTCTCCATTGAAGCAGACTGTAAGGAAAATGTATGTAGCCCTTAACTTAATGTAAGATCTATGCCAGTCATACTGTGCTGTTTGATTGGAGTCAACCCTATCAATCTTCAACAAGATTTCTTGAACATGGGGAAGAATCATAGTGTGAAAATGTGCCAAATTTCAAACATGCTACAGGTCACACCAAACTGGCCATCTCTAAAGTCAAACAGTCAACTCTAAATACTCCACCCACTGTTACAATATTTACAGAAAATATAATCTAATCCACTATGTCATGTTGATACAGCAATCTAATAGGTGTAAAAATGTTGATTCTTAAATAAACAGACTGTGTACAAATGCCTGAACAATCATCAAAGTTGTGTTTCAAGTGACATATATATTACATGGGTAATAAATTAAACACTCTTGTCTTTGATATCGTATACAAATATACTATAAACTCCAAAGCATTTTAGAATAGAGTAGAGAGTCTTGAGTGAGTAATACCTATATCAGATCCCAAATGCTAGATTGTGATAATCAAATTCTACAATGTGACAAAACTGAACAAATTTGGCTTTCCATAGTGTTCCATAAAGAGGAATATGAAAATCTTAAAAAAGGAAAGGTCAAGAGATTTTCACTGGTAATCAAATTGAAATAATATGTAAATTTTACATTGGTTACATAAAAAAATCACGTATACATTGTATACTGGGTACATTCAAAAATCATGTGCAAATTTTATACTGGTTACATACAAAAATCATGTGTAAATTTTATACTGGGTACATACAAAAATAATATGTAAATTTTATAATAGGTATATACAAAAATCATGTGGAAATCTAGAATATCTCATCATTTTTGCCTGCAAAAAGTTCAATGATTCAAATAATATCTTTTAATAAAGAAAGAAAAAATTTTTCTACAAATTTTTAAGAAATATTTTGTCATACTACATGTATGAGAAATATTATACTGTTCAACATTCTCAATATAGCATTGATTTTGATATTACACTGTTCAATAATCTGAATGTAGCTTTGATTTTGACATTACACTGTTCAATATTTTCAGTGTAGCACTGGTTTTGATATTACACTGTTCAATATTTTCAGTGTAGCATTAGTTTTGATATTACATTGTTCAATATTCTCAATGTAGCATTGAGTTTGATATTACACTGTTCAATATTCTCAGTATAGCATTGATTTTGACATTACAGTTAAATATTCTCAATGTAGCATTGGTTTTGATATTACACTGTTCAACATTTTCAATGTAGCATTGGTTTCGATATTACACTGTTCAATATTTTCAGTGCAGCATTGATTTATATATTACACTGTTCAGTAATCTGAATGTAGCTTGATTTTGACATTACACTGTTCAATATTTTCAGTGTAGCACTGGTTTTGATATTACATTGTTCAATATTTTCAGTGTAGCATTGGTTTTGATATTACATTGTTCAATATTTTCAGTGTAGCATTGATTTTGATATTACACTGTTCAGTAATCTGAATGTAGCTTTGATTTTGATATTACAGTTTTATATTTTCAGTGTAGCATTGGTTTTGATATTACACTGTTCAATATTTTCAGTGTAACATTGATTTTGATATTACACTGTTCAATATTTTCATTGTAACATTTTGATATTACATTGTTCAATATTTTCAGTGTAGCATTGATTTTGATATTATACTGTTTAATATTCTCAATGTAGCATTGATTTTGATATTATACTGTTCAATATTCTCATTGTAGCATTGATTTTGATATTGTTCAATATTTTCAGTGTAGCATTGATTTTGATATTACACTGTTCAGTAATCTGAATGTAGCTTTGATTTTGACATTACACTGTTCAATATTTTCAGTGTAACACTGATTTTGATATTACAGTTCAATATTTTCAGTGTAGCATTGATTTAGATATTATACTGTTTAATATTCTCAATGTAGCATTGATTTTGAGATTTCACTGTTCAATATTCTCAGTGTAGCATTGATTTTGATATTGTTCAATATTTTCAGTGTAGCATTGGTTTTGATATTACACTGTTTAAATTTCTCAATGTAGCATTGATTTTGACATTACGCTGTTCAATATTTTCAGTGTAGCATTGGTTTTGATATTACATTGTTCAATATTTTCAGTGTAGCATTGATTTAGATATTATACTGTTTAATATTCTCAATGTAGCATTGATTTTGATATTTCACTGTTCAATATTCTCAGTGTAGCATTGATTTTGATATTGTTCAATATTTTCAGTGTAGTATTGGTTTTGATATTATACTGTTTAATATTCTCAATGTAGCATTGATTTTGACATAACACTGTTCAATATTTTCAGTGTAGCATTGGTTTTGATATTACATTGTTCAATATTTTCAGTGTAGCATTGATTTTGATATTATACTGTTTAATATTTTCAGTGTAGCATTGATTTTGATATTATACTGTTTAATATTCTCAATGAAGCATTCATTTTATTATTATGCTATTCAATATTCTCAAATAGTAAAAGCACCATCAGTTCTGAAGTACTCCAATACTCTAGAGTTGATATCCCACACAGGTCTGAAGTACTCCAATACTCTAGAGTTGAGATCCCACACAAACCAGCATGGGTCAAATACCTTAGTGATTCCATAGGAAAGACACTTAGTTCCCAATTAATTTCCTTAGCAAGATATAGCCAAATAAATTGTTGACAGTGCTATTAAAAATTAACCACCATAGAAGGAACTAAACTCTGTGGTCAGTACAGAAATATATATATATATATATATATATATATATATATATATATATATATATATATATATATATATATATCCAGACTTGTCATAAGCCACCCTCACATTGCAGTCACTTGGTCACTATAGACTTGGTCACTACAGACACTCTAATTTCCCCCTGACAAAATTATCATATAAATGTCATCCATGGAACAATCACCTGCTTTTTACAGTTAGTGGCCAGATGTTTCCTAACCAAATAATTGTTTTTCCTGCCTTAAGTGGTCACTGCAGCTTGTCTACAGCTGTTTTTATCATTAAGGCAGATGGATCAGGCAATTTGTTTGCTGAGTGGTGGGAAATGTAGTTATCTTATTACAGCAGAAATGGAACCCACCTTTTGGTCCAGTATGATGGGCATATTTTGATATCTTTATCTATCTGCATGTAAGATAACACTAGCTCTGCTTACAAAAGTTCATCTTTGAGAAGAGACATGAGCTGTATCCCTTTTCATTTGGTTCAGAGGTCATTCAGCATTTGTAACTTGTCTGTAAACTTGACAGAAGTTTCAGCTCATGGCACACAAAGAATAGCCACATATGATTCACTGTCCCATATAACTCACTGTCCCATATGACTCACTGTCCCATAAGCCAACTGTCTTCTGATTTCTGCAACTGGCTAGATATTGTTTCAAGTGTGAACAGCTGTTTGCAAGCTCAATTTATACAAGTTGGCTGATGACAGAGTTAGTCCTCCACTTTACAGTTACATATGAGATATCAATCAGTAGTGAAATTAGTGCTTTGTCATGGTGCACAAAACAAACTAAAGTAAAACTGTCTAGAGAGACCACTGCTATGAGAGACCACCTCTTTTGAGAGACCAGGATCTCCATGCACAGATGTATTGATTATACAGTGTTATGACTTGTTATGACAGACCAATTGTCTTAAGAAACCATTATTTTTTGTTAGAAGGGGTGGTCTTTCAAGACAGGTTCTACTATAAAACCAAAATTAGTGATTATTTTATGTCAGTGATCATTTAATTTATATCATGGATAAAATCATACATGCCAACATTTACACTTTTGGTATAATCATTACGCTTTTCTTCACTAATTACATAAATTGCTCACCTGTATATGGATTATGCTTTTCTGGCACATTTTTAAGTGAAATAATAATAAAGCAATAAAAAGTTGCATTTGTCATTTTTATCATCATCTCTTTAACTCCATTCATTATATAAATTTCAGAATATTCTTAAAAAGAAGACTGCTGCATAATAGCATACATTTGTCCATTTTAGATGTAAATACACTTTCCTTATTTTCTATTTATAGAAACTGTATCTGACACATTTCCAAGAAAACAGATGGGTTTGAGGCATTAAAGGTGTGACTTGTGGATGTTTTTACAGATATGCTGATCTATGATGCATTAAGATATACTGATCTATAACGCACTTTAAGATATGTTGATCTATGATGCACTTACAGATATGTTGATCTATGATGCACTTACAGATATACTGATCTATGATGCACTTACAGATATACTGATCTATGATGCACTTACAGATATACTGATCTATGATGCACTTTTTAGAGATATGTTGATCTATGATGCATTTACAGATATACTGATCTATGATGCATTTACAGATATACTGATCTATGATGCACTTACAGATATGTTGATCTATGATGCACTTACAGATATACTGATCTATACTGCACTTACAGATATACTGATCTATGATGCACTTACAGATATACTGATCTATGATGCACATTTTAGATATGTGTTGATCTATGATGTATTTACAGATATACTGATCTATGATGCATTTACAGATATACTGATCTATGATGCACTTACAGATATATTGATCTATGATGCACTTACAGATATGTTGATCTATGATGCACTTACAGATATACTGATCTATGATGCACTTACAGATATGTTGATCTATGATGCATTTACAGATATACTGATCTATGATGAACTTACAGATATATTGATCTATGATGCATTTACAGATATGTTGATCTATGATGCATTTACAGATATGTTGATCTATGATGCACTTACAGATATACTGATCTATGATGCACTTACAGATATGTTGATCTATGATGCACTTACAGATATACTGATCTATGATGCACTTACAGATATATTGATCTATGATGCATTTACAGATATGTTGATCTATGATGCACTTACAGATATGTTGATCTATGATGCACTTACAGATATACTGATCTATGATGCACTTACAGATATGTTGATCTATGTCGCACTTACAGATATACTGATCTATACTGCAGTTACAGATATGTTGATCTATGATGCACTTACAGATATGTTGATCTATGATGCATTTACAGATATACGGATCTATGATGCACTTACAGATATACTGATCTATGTCGCACTTAGAGATATACTGATCTATACTGCAGTTACAGATATGTTGATCTATGATGCACTTAAGATATATTTATCTATAATGCACTTACAGATATGTTGATCTATGATGCACTTAGAGATATACTGATCTATACTGCACTTACTGATATGTTATCTATGATGCATTTACAGATATGTTGATCTATGATGCACTTACAGATATACTGATCTATACTGCACTTACAGATATACTGATCTATGATTCACTTACAGATATGTTGATCTATACTGCACTTACCGATATGTTGATCTATCATGTATTTACAGATATACTGATCTATACTGCACTTATAGATATACTGATCACCTACAGATATGTTGATCTATGATGCATATATTGAAGTTTTTGCATCAAGGTTGTTAATAATGACTGTAATGAAACAATGTTTATCTAATAAATGTCTCAGCTGAGTTATCTTCCCCATAACTGACAAGTAAAACTTTGAACACTCAAGTTTCAATGTTGATATTAATGTATTGCCACCAAAGTGACACCTATGTTGCATTATGCCTATGTAGGCAAGACAAATATAAATATATTTATGGGTCATTGTTATGACTCAAATACAGACAAATAAAATAGTTATATTTATGGGTCAAATAGAGACAAATATTGTATTTATGGGTCACTGTTACAACAAAGAGGCAAACAAAAGAAACATAAAGAAGGCATTTAAACAACTATAAATTTATACTGGATATACTGATACAAAGTCCCACATGACCAGACCAGCTGACACACACTATCAATTCCCACTATAGTGAAGAGATATACTGGTGGATAGATCTGCACTATTTTCTTTCAGAACCAATTTAAATATCGCAAGAAGTGTTTCAGCGAAAACGATGTCAATGACATCATTCATGCAAAGACCAGAGTGGCAAGAAGAATTTTTACATGACCAATACAGTGCCATATCATAACCAGCTACATATTGCTATAATAAATCTGTTAGTGTCAATGAGTCCATTAATTCAGGTAAGTGCAAAGATTTTCAGGATGGCTGTCAAAGCAGCCATTTTCAATGCTAGAGCTTCATCATTTTAATTTCGGAATAACTAATTAGGCAAGATAGAAAATGCTTTTCTTTAAAATGTCACTATTGTCATCTCTTTCAGAGAAGGTGCTGTTGTAAGATTTTTAAAATTTTGGGAGGTCACGTCGTTTTTATTTAGAACCAACTACATATAGTGAAAAGTGTTTCTGTGAAAACCAGATGTCAATATGACCATGATGGAGGACCAATTAACAGGAGCTGTGATAACAAGGTTTTCAAGATGGCCACCATTATTAGCACGATTTTTACTTAGATCAAGAAGTTTGCTTACAGAACGATCTATTCAGGATAAGTAGCTGTAACAACATTTTCAATATGGCTACCACTAGAACTGACTAAATATCAAAGATGCTTTTAGCAAAACCTCCATGTTATGTGACTTTCCAATACGGCTTCAATGGTCATAGAAATGGAGGTCAACTTGGCACTATTTTAATTTAGGACTATCCAGACATTATAAGTCTCCTTGGATGTCAATGCATCAATATAGTCTTTTGTAGGTGTAAAATAATTTAAATAATGTAATACCTATCTGTTACTATTTGCTCATAATTCCAACCTCCCACTGTATGGTATGTTCTATAAATCTACAACAGAGAGAACAAAGAACCAGTCCGACTACTAGATGCATCATTCCTTGCCGACTCAGATCCAGTCTACACATCAGCCATCAAAATGTGTGTGTGTGTGTGTGTGTGTGTGTGTGTGCACTGATAACCACCCAGTCAGAGAGGCACTGGTGGAAGCCAAAATATCACTGGAGTCCTTGAATGGTAGGAAGTGACACATCCTATTCATTCAATATCAAGTCTGATTCAGCCAAACAGAACTGTAATGCCCTAAATGGGCAGTGTTTATCTTGATAACTCCCAGCACATATATGATCTGGTTTGTTTTTTTTGTTTTGTTTTGTTTGGGAGGAACAAACTATTTTACTTACTTGTTGTTATTGCATTGATTACTTTTTTCTGGACTGAAAATTCTCTTAACTGTATAACAAGAATTCATCCTCCCATAGAGTGAATATCTGGAAAGTTCGAAAGTCTAATCTCTGACCATAGTCCAAGTACACTAGCCCTCAATCATTTTCACAATGTTGCCTTAAAGCTACTGAGGAATAAAATGCAGGGCTGTAAAAGGGCACTGATAATAGAAACAGGTAAGTATTACATCATTTAAATTAGTTTTACACCCTCTCAACCCCCATAGAAAAAGAAGAATCTCTCAAAGGAACTGATGCTCTACTGGGCAAAACAAAATCCAGGAATTCAAGATAAGACCATTTTTTTCTTTTAACTGTCGAGTTTTGACCATCTATGATATTCTTTAACAATAACAAGATTTTCAAATTATCTGCTGTGGTACACAAACTGGATGTCAGTTTGGCATGTCATAATGATTGTCCATTCTGGGGAAGCAGTGACAGTAAGATTTCTAAGACAGGGATCATAGCAGCCAAATTGGCTGTACAACTAGCACCAATTTCATTTAGGACCATCATAAGCGGTGTACTGCTGAAAACCACATGTTGATAGATTTGGAGAGAAGCAGAGATAAAAATATTCTCAATATATGATTTTACTTTCAGGAGCAGCAATAACAAGATTTTCAAGATAGCTGCTATGGTGGCCATATTGGATGTCAGATTTTCAATTAAGATCAAATGGACACCTTATGGTGAAAACCAAGTCATTATGACTTTCTGTTCAAGTAGATAGAGTTCTGATAACAAGAGTTTTAACATGACTACCATGTTGGCCATATTGGATGTCATATAGCACCATTTATATTTAACACAAAGTCTTTTAGTGAAATCCCATGCATATATGACCCTCCACTGTGGAAAAGTAGCCAGAAAAAAATTCTCAAGATTGCCACTGTGGTGGCCATATTGAATATCAGATTGGCACCATTTTCTTTTAGAACCAACCTGACATGACAAGAAGTCTTCTATTAAAAAATGCCCATCCATTCAAGGGGATTTTGAAGATGACTCTCATTACTATATTAAATTATATGAGCAGCTCAATTGTGATTTAGGACTCACCAGACCATGGGATAAATGTGTGTGCATGGTTTCAAGGCAATCCTATAAGCAGTTTAGGAGTAGTAGTGATAACAAACTTGTGCTCGCGGAGAGTAGACCATTCCATTAACTCTTCTGGTCTACATTTTAATATCAGTAATACATAACTAAATGCAACTGCATAGCTGAATTTGCCACTTCAATGGGAGGCTGTTGATCCAAAAAAATAGTCCTGGTGGAGATATCTGCAATGAGCTGAACGTGAAGGTGGAGAATCTGAAGCTATTGTGAACTCTGTGCTGCAAGAGAAGGTCCATCCTCTGGGGTAGTGTCTTGGGCTGGTCTACCAGAAAGCTGAGATGATCACTAAACCAAAATCATTGAGGCCGTTGAGGGGCTATCACAATAAGCTCAGCAGTGGAGGACCTTACTTCTTGAAGCACTTTGCGAAATTGTCCTCAAAGGTGGGAAGTGAACAGACGATCCCACTTCAGGCTGAAATGTCTACTGCCCAGGCCATCTGGTCTGGGACTGGCAAATGTAAAAGTGGATTTTGTTTAATCTTAACGCAAAGGTCTCCCTCAAAATCTGAACTGGGATTAACGTAGAGACGATATTAGATAGGGTTGGAGCGCCGCCATCATTTTCAAATTGTTAATGTGAATGGCAGATTCTTCACAGGATCATAAATCCTAAATAAATAACCTTTCTAGCTCTAGACGAGTCTTTCACCCAGACTCTGACACATCTGGAAACAGCTGTGGGGTTCAGAAGCATGCATGAGGTCTCTGGCCAGAAACTGGTCCCAATTTGCCCACCAAAATCAAATGATGGTGAAAATCATGACCTAGAGATATTGGTGATGGCACAAGTGCAATCTGCCTAGGGGAACCATTTCTGCTGCAAAGGTCAAGATTTCCAGAAGAGATAGAAATAGACAAGCTGACAATGTGGTCTTTGCTTTCTGTGCCTCCGACTTGGTCACGATCTTGTCCACTCTGTCCTGCTTGACACAAAATAATCCCCTGTTTATGGAAATTTATGCTCACAGAGACAAAATCTTGATATCGAGTAAGTTCTGATTTCTCAAGGTAAAAGACAGTGTCTGGTCACTATGGACCAAGAGTGAGAGGGACTGGCCATTGTGGATCAAGCAATCACCAAACTATTGGAGGACAGGGACCACAAGTGAGCTTAAGTGAACTGGAACTATTACCATGACTGTAGTAAAAGCTCTGGGTGTGGAGGCTAGACCAAAAAGCAGAGCATAAATTGGAAGATGTCTTCATCCTGTGTGAAGGAAAGACAGGGATGTGAACATATGAAATCTAAAGATCGATGGAGACCAACTAGTCACCAGGTGTTATAGCACTCTTGGTTCCTGTTGCAGAAATTTGTTTTAGAAGAGAAGGTAATGAAGGTGAAGAATATGTGGGTTGATGTGAAAAGAGACCTCATGTGCTGCAACAGCAGGTCCCTCCTCTGAGGTAATGTCTTAGCTGGTCTATCAAAAGGTCAAGTAGATAGCTGAACCACAATCATTAGGACCACAGAATGAGTTGAGCAGAGGCAGTCCTGACCTTGTTGAGCACTTGCAGAATCATTCTGAAAAGTGGAAAGGTGTAAATGAACAGGTAATCCCACCTTAAACTGAAGGCATCAACTGATTTGGGTCTGGGGAGCTCTTCTTTGGTCTCACCAATGGTCTCCCTAGTAGCCTGAACATGGACTCTGCTATAAACTGGTGCAGAGATCATTCTGTGAGGACTACTTTGCCTCTCCTGAACAAATTGTCCACAAGAATATTTTTCATCCCCAAAATATCAAATATGGAGCTCAGTGCCCATTCAGGTGGCAATCTGATGAACGAGCCTCCATCAGATGATCCAGAGTGACATCGCTGCTTTCCATTCTCAACAATACGCAATCTGGTCTCTGGCACCGTCACCGGGCTGTCAACCTTGATAGAGTGCTGCAACTCTTCTGAAGCATTACATCTCTCTACTGCACAAATGGCAGGTCCCATACATTCCTGGGATTGAGGAGTGCCTCCCATGATACCATTCCTGGGATTGAGGAGTGCCCACCGTGATACCATACACTACCATGATAAGAATTCTTCAGCTCACCAGAAGCAGTGTGTCTCTTACCTTCATGATAGACAGATCCAATTCCATATGGAGTGATTGGTGCCATATTCTTCTGGGATGAAAGAGTTATATTTTGAAGTTCCACAGGACTTTGAACAAAACCGTCTCAATGGGACAGTACTCTTCTCAAGGGAAAAGAAGATCCCATACACTCTTGGGATTGAGAAGGATCCCATACTCTCCTGAGATAAGGAGTATTGGTGTGGGAGAAGGGTGTTTCTTCGTCCCATTTACAGGTGCACGGACTCTTGGCTAGTCCCAAGCATCATCAGGCTATAGTCAGCAGAATGGGCAAGCGATTGTTCGTAGGTTCTTTGTACAGGTTAAACATGTGGGGTGAGAATCCAATGGGGCCTTTTTTGTGCCCACATTTCCCTACATTTTGTGATATGACTGAAAATAAAAGTACAACAAAAGCCATCGTCACTCTGAAAGAAAATATTTATGCAAATATTTGATTTCTAAGCAGTAGAATAAAATTAATTGATGCAACAATTAAATTTGTACTGCTTAAGTGAATACTTATTTGAAAAAGTACTCATGAAGCAGTACTATACAATTATTTCAATGTGGTAATTGAGTGTAGAAAAGTACTTATGAATAATCAATTTCAACAACTGATAAATAGATCAATGAAGAGCATGGCTTAAGCAAGTACAAAAAATTGATGGGGAATTTAGATTCCAGATGTGTAGCAATACTTACAATCAAGTACTGATAAAGCAAGTACTAAAATATAAAACTAGTAGTGCCAAAGCAAGTACTAAAATAAAATTCCAGAACCGTTCCACATGAGGAATAATTTACCCTAACACTGGGTAAGGGAAAGGAGAAGAACAGAGAAGAGCAGTGCTAGATGAATATGGCAAAATAAAGTCCACTAAATAATCAGAAGAGCTAAAATCACAATCAAATAATTGAAAATTATAACAATATGCCATACAAAGCATTTCAGCAAAGACAATTTTCCAAGAGTGAATGAATACATCTTTCCATTACAAGTGCTTGAGTGTCTGTGCGTTTTTGATGTTTCTGGATTTTAAATGTAGCTTTAACAATTTTAGTCATATCGCTACGATGTCTGCAGTGTAGCGATGTATAGCATTGGGGCATCATTTCGCAGATATGTAACATCATGACCTACCCAGTCACATTATCCTGACACCAAGCCAACCAGTCCTAACACTAACCTTTTAATGCTGAACACTAAGTGTGGCAGTTACTAGTACAATTTTTAAAAAGTCTTTGGAATGACTCAGCCAGGGTTCAAACCCGCAACTTCCCGCATTCAAGGCGGATGCTCTAACTACTTAGGCCACTGCAGCAGTACAAATGCCTGAGGAAGAGAAACCAGCATGAACCAATGAAGTGGTAATCAGCTTGGTTGTGTGATCTCGCTTTTAAAGATTTCTAAAATGTTCAATATAATGGAAAGGAGGAGTTAGAAGCTCGAATGCGGGAAAGTAAGCAAGGCCATAGTGCTTGATATGCTATTACTAGAATTTTTATTTAGGATCAACTAGACATCGTAAGAAGACTTTTACTGAAAACCCTATGTCAAGATCACCATCCAGTCAGGAGAGGTAATGACAAGATTTTCAAGTTGGCTGCCATGATGACAATATTATATGTCCAAGTGGCAACATTTACATTTAGAACTAACTAGATCTTGGCATGTGTACGTGAAGTTTCCTCAAAATAGTTTAGGAGAAGCTGTGATAACAAACTTGACCTAAATGATGGATGATGGATGATCTTATTCAAGGTTTACAAAGATATACCAATTACAACAATTGTCAATATATTAAAGAAAGGAATGAAAGACAAAGAAAAAAAGTAGTGAAAAAATACACCCATAGACTGCATTTAAATTTATGAGGGACTTTCTATACTCAACACCAGCCAAATTTTTTTCCACAGAAATTTGCTGAAATATGCTAACTGCAAGCAACATTCCCTTGTGAAATCAATTTCACTACCCAATGAACATGAGACCAAAGGCCCTGATTTTGCTCACCTGGATTACTGAATCACCTGGATCACTGAAGAACTCATCATTAATATGTACAGATGTTGCTCAAAATCAAATTCACTGAAGATCTTGGAGGTATAAGCGTCTATACAAGGTTTGATTAAAATCAGTCAGAAATACAAATCACAGAGTGATAGCAATTAAGTCATTCAACTAATAGAATGCCATTTTAATACCTGCAGATTTTTTGCAAACTATATCTATATATGCAATAAAGTGATAACAAAACTAGTATGTGACTAGCCTGAGCACATTTGACTCTTAATGAGTCTTTTTCAAAGGCAAATACAAAACACAGACAAGACAAACAAATAAAACAGAAAAACTGTTGCGTTTGCAAAACTTTACATGACTATGACTTGCTGCGGATGCTGGAAATTATTTTATATTGACCTACAAATCAATGAGCCATAACGACATCTGTTATTTTATGTAAATTTATGTATGCGCAAATTATATCTCAGATATTTCATTGTTATAGTAGTAATTATAGGTTACTGGGTGACTAATAAGCAACTTCAGAGAACTATTTAAAAGAAAATGTGATGGCTGCAAAAAGATAATTTTATTTGTGAATGGCTGTCTTTTTCTAGTCTTCTTGGTTTAAACCACTTGGTTTCAATGTTCTAAGACGGTGTATCCAGTAAGATTCCTTTTCTTTCCTGGTTTCGGAACTCCAGTTGGGGTTGTGAGCAATTGCAATAAGTGTTATATCACTGAAAGTGTGGCCAGGGAAGGAGAAGTGTTCTGTGACCGGGCTTCTGTACAGCTTCTTTGTCATCCAATCAGATCTATGAAGGGTGATCCTTTTGTGCAGCTTTTCAGTTTCTCTGACAAACTGAAGGCTAGAGATCTTACATGTGATGAGATAAATTACATTCTCTGTTTTGCACGTTTTGTTACACATGAGCAATTGCAATAAGTGTTCACTCACAATAGTAATGTTTTACTTATTGTGCTACTTGTAAGGCAGAAACCCTGCTGCTTTAAGGACATTAATGGTTTAAACTAGCCAATGATATACATAGCTAACAGGATATCATATGGTAGTGGTAACACAACCATGTATGATAGTAATAACACAACTCCTTATGGCAGTGACAATACTGAAACCAGATTATGTTATGAATCAACCTGAAATACTGACACATTTTTATGCAGATCTTGTACATTATATGTCTGATATGTTTCACTACATGACACAGAACTTTATTTTGTCACAAAGAACCATGTAGACATGATGTGTGAAAAGACACATTACTGAAATCCAAAGCCTTAAGAACTTGGCTAGATGACAAAGATGACTCAAGCATTAGGACATGTACATATTTACAAGAAGAAAAAAACTCTGAACAAGCTCACCATGAACGGCGCGTAATATGCCAGTCCTGTGTTTAATAGCCCTCTATGTAGGTTATATAGGGCAAGGTTGTCTCAGGAGACTACTGACCAATCTGGTCTCAGTGACCTTGACAAAAGGTCAATGTGTGCATCCGTAAACAAACTTAATGTACAGAAACCATTAGGTTTTATTAGACTTATCATGACCTTGACTTTAAGACACAAAATATATAGGTCTCTTTCTTTCTTGCCCTAAGGGCATGCCATACACAAAGGTAGAAACTTCATACTGAACAAAAACTCATTGTTCTTTGAATCAAAATGACCTTGGTCCCAAAGTCAATAGGCATGATCCATACTTTAAGTACATGTCATCAACAAACTATGGACAAAGTACATGGTCTAAAACAAAAGTTACTTTTTTGTGCAAAAAACAATTTTTCAGTCACAGTAATCTTGTCCTTTGAATTTGGACCTCAACTCAGTAGACTTCTTTCTTGCCCAAAGGTACATAGTTTGCAAACTGAAGATTATGTGCAGAAATATGTGTGATGTAAGTGAAGTTATTTCACAGAAATATTAAAATTTTCTTTTATCAGACAAAGTGACCTTAACTTTCTGATCCACAAACCGATAGACTTTTTCCTTACCCTATGGGCATGCCATCCACAAAGTTTGATCCATGTCTGTGATGTTAAGTAACATCATTGTTCACAAAACTATCTCTCAGTGACTTTGACCATTACCCAAAAAATCAATATATATAATCCTTATCGCAAGTACAAGCCATACTAAGTTTAATAAAGTTTCAAAGTGTAAAACTAAAGTCATTTTGTAGAAACAAAAAAAAAGCAACAGACATTGTTACATCGTATGCTCTGCTTTCTGAATAAAAATAAACATTTCCATTAAATACTTTTAGCTAACATTTATTAACTTCAGTTTTATCACATCATTTTGATTGTTACAGTCTGAAATCTACAAACAAAGGGCAGGGAATTCCTTCTCTGCCAAACTTATCTTTAATTCACAAAATGGAGAATCTCTGGTACCCAGCTGTTTCAACAGAGCTTGAAACCAGTGTTGAACTAAAGGTTCCAACTTATTTCTCAGACATGAAGGAAAGCTAAATGAGTATAATGTTTCTTTAAGAGTGATGTCCCCTTTTGTCTGAAGAAATCCACAGATATTTACAACTATGAGCTTCTCCATTGATAGGTCACCAGTTCTGCCAGTAATATCCTTTTCATCATACCAGTAGATCACTGGATAACCTAGTAATATGCCATACACTGTCACTGCATTACATGATGGACAAAAGGATGATAGTGCGTTTCCATTCTCTTTACACTTCTCCAATAGCTTATTAAGTTCTGAGAGAATATGTACCACTACATTTGGATCCTCACATATCTGTGGTGAACCATGCTTACTGATATCTACAAGGCAATACTGTAATCTATCAACCAGCTGTTCATAATGGCAGTCAAGTGAGACAAGTTTTGCAATAAATAAATCCTCACACACTTTGAAAATTTTGAGCTGATTTTTAATTTGTCGACTGTTATATAGCTCTGTCACAAGGCCGAGCAGCATGTCTGTATCAGCCACTCCAGAGTCATAAAGGTAACTTGGTTTGAGGCCTTCATCCACTACCATGATGTTATGCATGATGGGTATGAACTTCTTTCCTGCTCCTTTTCCAAGATATTTTGTGATGACTTCTCTCCACAAACTGACGTCTACAGACCCTTTTACCAACATAGTGAATGTATTTTATGTGTCATGCATATCCTGTAGCCCCTACTTATCTCCAATGGACCTGACACCCTGACAATATGCTTGGAGGCAAATGACTTTGAAAATCAGGCTAGACTGAGTTGACGACTATTTGCTGCAAGGGCCATAAGATGGGATGAAACCTGCAAGAGAAAATAAAAGTCTGTGATTCATCTTCAGACCAGCTTACCCTTCTTATGTTTCTCTACACTAGCTTACTGTGGCACTTGTTCTCACTATGTAAATAGTTTGTGAACATTACCTCGTTAGCTGCATTCAGGCACAAGCAATACAAGGTCTTTAATATAAAATACTGTTGTCATGGAGAAAGTCTGTACATGAAAGAAGTCATATTCAAGCAGTGTGAGGACACACTATGGCAGCCTTTATGGGTTAATCTGATGGTGGGAACCAAAATTCATGGCCTTCTGGTCATAAGTCCTTACCCAAGGACACACCATGGCACCTATGTGAGATGATCTGACGGTGGGAATCAGATTCACACCATTCTGGTCGCAAGTCTCAACACCTTAATCATTGAATCACTGTGATGCCCACAAAAGGAGATGCTAACAATGTAGTTGTACACAATTTGAAGATAATGCTTGTTATAGGAAAACCATCTCCAGTGGAAGTGACAAGACTTCTTAATGGCATAACCATCTCCTATGGAAGTAATAATGCTTGTTATAGGGAAACCATCTTCAGTGGAAGTGACAATGCTTCTTAAAGGCATAGCCATCTCCTATGGAAGTGATAATGTTTGTTAAAGGCATAACCATCTCCTATGGAAGTGATAATGTTTGTTAAAGGCATAACCATCTCCTATGAAAGTGATAATGCTTCTTTAAAGGCATAACCATCTCCTATGAAAGTGATAATGCTTCTTACAGGGATAAGCATCTCAAATAGAAAAGATAATTCTTTCAAGCTCTGACTACAACATTTTCAAAGATTTAGGGTTATGTGTTTCGGTGAGGTGGAAATGGATTACACAATACATTATTTATGTTTTGTAAATCAATTTTGAAAATATTCCTATTACAATTACAAATTTAATATCACAAACTATTACAAGCTATTATTTTGTTCACTGTGCTAGTGCTTTAATAACTTTTTACATTTTTGTCTCGTTGTTGTCAAGTCCCACAAGATGTAAAATGACACAAATTTAAGTCACCAGCTTGCTCAATTTTTTTACTGGATTCTTTTTATTTTAGTATCTTACATTAGATATAAAACTATATGAAAATATTACATGTCAACTCCCTTAGATCTCTCAATTTACCCGATTTTCTTGTTTAGTGTTCTTGTATCTACATGACTGATAAAATCACTACCCGATTTTCTTATTTAGTGTTCTTGTATCTACAAGACTGATAAAATCACTACCCGATTTTCTTATTTAGTGTTCTTGTATCTACAAGACTGAAAAAATCACTACCCGATTTTCTTATTTAGTGTTCTTGTGTCTACAAGACTGAAAAAATCACATTACTACTCATTAGTCCTGCCCCATTTCACACTACTCCTTTACCTGCCTACCCATCTTAAATGGTACAGTCCAAGACAGCTTTAGAACCCTATCTAAAGATCAATGGACACACATACACTTAGATATTTAGTTAGAAGCTCCATCCACCAATGAAATTACAATATTATTAAGTACAATGGAGGGTAAACAGATTCAGGCTCCAAGAAACATGTACCATTCTAGATTACATCACAGCCTTCACAAAGTTTTGACACCATCTAAGCCTTGGTACACTGTCGTTGCAGTTTGGTATATGAAAACCTGGAATTAGTCAAACTAGAGTTCCCCTGGAATGCATTGAAATCACATCAAGAATGAGGAAAAACAAACCCAACTAACTTAAACTTCTGACAGAATTTAGGAATTCTTAACAGCAAATGTGGGACAGAACTTAGGAATTCTCAACAGCAAATGTGTGACAGAATTTAGGATTCTTAACAGTAAATGTGTGACAGAATTTAGGAAGTCTTAACAGCAAATGTGTGACAGAATTTTGGAAGTCTTAACAGCAAATGTGTGACAGAATTTAGGATATCTCCCCAGCAAATGTGACAGAATTTAGGAAGTCTTAACAGTAAATGTGTGACAGAATGTAGGAAGTCTCAACAGCAAATGTGTGACAGAATTTTTAGTCTCACCTGTAAAACTCGAAAGGCACAACTCTGTTCATTGTAACCAGAGTACCATGTCAAAGATGCCCACAGCTTGGTAAAGTAGCTACAATATTAAATGAAATAAAGAATAAATGTATGAACTTTGGACAAAAGCCACAACCAATTATCCATATTTAAAATTTGCTGTATTTTTACTTAGTTTAATACCTAACTGGAATAATTACTTTTTGTTCATTTTCTTTGCATGTGAGTTTTAAAGAAGGTTCAAAATATGATTAAAACCAAACAGGCACTGAACCATAAGGACCGTCTGATAAAGACAGATGGTCATCAAAAACATACCATTCCACAATGACAGATGGCCATCAATGACTTACCATTCCACAATGACAGATACCCATTAATGACTAACCACTCCACAAAGACAGATGGCTATCAATGACCTATCTTACCTCTCATTCAACCTTGTCACATACACAAACAAGCATGTCCTTTCAGAAGAAATTAGGTGTAAGGGAGGCAACTTTGATGTATCTATCAATATCATTTTACCAGCATGAGTATTCATAGATTTCACAGGAGATTTTCAAAGGACTCCATAACTTAGTTTTGTTTGCAGCATTCAAGGTCAGTTTTGTTTGTATTTAATGAGAAAAAAAATTAAATGTAAGAAAAATCTTTCTCCAAAGGAATTTCCTGTCGACAAATAAATAATCATGTTAAGTATACTAAGCACTGGAAATGTTGATCGTTTGTAGAGAAATAAATTATTGCAAAATATTCTGTGTCAAGAAAGAATGTACTGAAGAATGTTAGAAAAGTCATATTTGGTTCATCTCACATGGAATTATCTGATTATTCTATTTTAACAAATCATGAAGGAGAAACACTTAGTGAAAATCAATTTAAAATCACACTTTTAAATCCAAGAGTTAACAGCAATAATTTGTGTCAAATAAGCAGAGTTTATTGCAAATAATACATGAAAATTCTATTGATAGCAATATTTCATTGGATCCTAGGACACTCCCAAAGGGATTATTTCATTGGATCTGAGCTGATCCTAGGATACTTCCAAAAGGATTATTTGCAAGTCTGTTCGCAAGATGGAGCTCATACACAAGCCCTTCCCCCATATTTACACAAAAATAGCTTGCAAAAGACTTTATCTCAGCCCAACATTTATATGCTTCACCTATAACATTAGCATAGCCTGTAATGTATCATTTTAGGGGGCCTCATGCTAGCATAGCCTGTAATGTATCATTTTAGGGGACCTCATGATAGCATAGCCTGTAATATATCATTTTAGGGGACCTCATGCTAGCATAGCCTGTAATATATCATTTTAGGGGACCTCATGCTAGCAAAGCCTCTAATATATCATTTTAGGATACTTCATGCGTTATGAAAATATTTTTCAAAGCAAAACATGATTTTTTAAAAACAATATTATCTTTTAGGATATTAAGTTTTTAGTTTGTAGCAAGTGAAAATTAAACTGAAATATTGACAGCATGTTTGTTTTTACTCCACAGCAAATGAACATTAGAATGAATCTTTGACAGCATGTTTATTCTATAGCAAGTGAAAATTAAATTGAAATATTGACAAGATGTTTACAATGGCAAGTACTTTGACAGAATGTTCATTCTATTGCAAATACTGTCATCATGTTTATTCTATGGCAAAGACTTTGACATTACTATGGCAAGTACTTTGACAGCATTTTTATTCTACGGCATGTACTCTAACAGCAAGTTCGTTCTCTGGCAAATGCTCTGACAGCATGTTTACTATGGCAAGTACTTTGACAGCATTTTTATTATGGCTAGTACTTTGACAGCATATTCTATGGCAAGAACTCTGACAGCATTTTTATTCTATGGCAAGTACTCTGATGGCATGTTTATTCTATGACAAGTACTTTGACAGTATATATTCTATGGCAAGTGAAAGTTAAAAGTACTTTCTCTGAGTATGGCCTAAGGCCAAAATGTTTTCACTGGGCAAAATGTTATTTAAAAAATGTCAAACTATTCTAGTAAGGCTAAAAAAGTTTCTGTTGTGCAAAGTACTACATTTAGGTCAAAGATCTGCATAGCAACCATGTAAATAATCAGCATTCTAAACTTCAAGTTGATTGGAGGACTGAATACACTGCAATATGAATGTTATTGTTATGTATATTTAATTTGCATTGTTTGTTAGTTAGGTATTTATAATTTTTTTTAATCATTGTATGTGACTGACAGTATAACACTGTATGTTGGACTTGACATAGTCCAAAATCAAAATCATTATCTACTTCACCTGAATCATTGATTTTTTTTAAAAATTCTGTAAATAACTAATACATAGCCAAATAGTTTCCTATGAGTATGGGTTTTATATCTGGAACATTATTAATAGAAGTAACCATATTTATTTGGGTCTGGGTCTAGGTTATTGGAATTCCCCTATAAATATATCTGGCCTATCTGATGTATTCTATATTCTATACTATAATTTTAGTAACAGACCTTCAAATTATTACTAAGATTCTTCTAGGACAATGTACTTTTGAACCTTATCCTGGGTAGCTTTTTATGTCTAAGTATAAAATATAAATCTTGTTTATTTGAAAATTAGTCATTCGTGCTTTAAGATCTTAGCAGAATCAGTTGTATTATTATTGTGTTCAGAAATTCATTTGGGATGGAATTTATTCAAATTATTTATTCACTGGAAATAAAGAGTGCTCACCAAAAATAACATTCTTGGCTAAAGAGACTTGAATTTATAGTAATCCAACAAAAACCTACTGGTACATCACCATGACATTGGCCACCACTGACACATTAACACCTTCTGCATTGGATTTAATTTGGATTTCCACTAAAGTTTATTTAGAACTTAAATTAATAGGACTTGTGTCTGTAATTCTAGGATTATTTGGAATTTAATTCACAATACTGTATGTTCTTTTTCTTCTTCATTTTCACTTTGTATTCCAGGGAAATAAATTATTTGTTGAATTTGCAAATTTTGTAAATTTTTTAGCAAATTTCACACTTTTTTCTATTACTTGTTTTAAGACCACAGAGTAATAATATTATACATTAGAACTGAATACACTGCAATATGAATGTCATAAAATTCAAGCTGACTGGATGACTGAACACACTGCAATATGAATGTCATAAAATTCAAGCTGACTGGAGGACTGAATACACTGTAATATGAATGTCATGAAATTCAAGCTGACTGCAGGACTGAATACACTGGAATATGAATGTCATGAAATTCAAGCTGACTGGAGGACTGAATACACTGCAATATGAATGTCATGAAATTCAAGCTGACTGGTGGACTGAATACACTGCAATATGAATGTCATGAAATTCAAGCTGACTGGAGGACTGAATACACTGCAATATGAATGTCATGAAATTCAAGCTGACTGGAGGACTGAATACACTGCAATATGAATGTCATGAAATTCAAGCTGACTGGACAACTGATTACACTGCAATATGAATGTCATAAAATTCAAGCTGACTGGAGGACTGAATACACTGTAATATGAATGTCATGAAATTCAAGCTGACTGGAGGACTGAATACACTGCAATATGAATGTCATGAAATTCAAGCTGACTGGAGGACTGAATACACTGCAATATGAATGTCATAAAATTCAAGCTGACTGGAGGACTGAATACACTGCAATATGAATTCATGAAATTCAAGCTGACTGGAGGACTGAATACACTGCAATATGAATGTCATGAATTCAAGCTGACTGGAGGACTGAACCCACTGTGATATGAATGTCATAAAATTCAAGCTGACTGGAGGACTGAAGACACTGCAATATGAATGTCATAAAATTCAAGCTAGACACTGCAATATGAATGTCATAAAATTCAAGCTGACTGGAGGACTGAATACACTGCAATATGAATGTCATAAAATTCAAGCTGACTGGAGGACTGAATACACTGCAATATGAATGTCATAAAATTCAAGCTGACTGGAGGACTGAATACACTGCAATATGAATTTCATAAAATTCAAGCTGACTGGAGGACTGAATACACTGTAATATGAATGTTATGAATTCAAGGACACTGCCTTTCACTTGTACAAGTTACTTGAAAAGTTTCTTCTTTTTCTAATAAATTCCCAATTTAAGGTTACATTTTTTACATACGCTTTCATTTCTCAAAGGAAAGTTAGCATTTACATTTACAGTTATTATTCACAAGGCATATTTTTTTTATAAATATACAGCTTTAAAATAGTGGAACCTTGAGGTTAAAAAGAAACATTGTGGGAGTTAAATATCTTTCATTAATGAGACATACAGATCATATTTCATTACTTAGAAAATCCACTACCTCCAGCCATCCCATGCTAAAAGTTCAACTGCCTCCTGAGATGAAATCAGATGAGTTTGTCTTTTCTTGGATAGAAGAATTGGTGCCAAATCCCTTCCAACATCTGTTACTACTGGAGTAAGTGTGCATGCTTTTCCAGAGATGAAAGTGTTAGAGGGTTTGGGAAGACGTGCCCACATTACAATCAAGCAACATTACACTGAAGTAACTAGTACTGAAAAAACATTTTGACTGCAAAAATTGCTTTCTTCAAATACATTACTTGCTCATAATACATTAAGGATAACAGATAAGTGATGGACGGAACTACATCCCCTTACCCAAGAGGAGTTGGCCCTTTCTCTGGCCTCCTAACACATGTGACGCAGCTTAAAGTCTGATGTGAGACAGAGTTAGCACATGGTCAACATGTGGTTTAGAGAAAAAGTTCTCCTCTTATATCTCAGCAAACACTGAGTAATCTATATCATTTACCAAGCTGCTGATTAACCTGATACGGTAGCCAGTTCCATCATGTTGAAGTGAACCCAGATCTCTAATGTAAAAGCCTTAAAAAGTTATCTCTCCATCCCATGACTTGCATTATGTCAGCTATAGAGCACTTGTGGTCAAATGCTATGGCAGTGATGACCGCCATACAGTAAGCCTGCAAGAATATTCATCTGATTAGATCATTGCAGGCTAAGTGGGTAACACAATGGAGCTTAGATGACAGAACCTGATCTGAAATATTGCTCTTTCCTTCTTTGAGTGGTAAGAACAACAAACTCTTACTCTTCTGATTGGCTTAGTCCAATTTAGACAACAGTTCAAGGCCAAGTTTGTGTCCTGCTGAGGCCCATGGGAAGAAGGTTCTACACTTCAATGTCCTGACCATATCCTACAGAGGCCCATGGAAAGAAAGTTCTACACTTCAATGTCCTGACCATATCCTGCAAAGGCCCATGAGAAGAAGTTTCTACACTTCAACATACTTACTTTGTCCTGCAGAGGTTCATGGAAAGAAGGTTCTAAAGAAGAAAGTGGTTTTAAGACAAAAAACTGATTTCCCAAGAGTGGGAGAATGCTCTTGGCAATAAAAAAGGGCTGTAGGAAGAGAATTTGTTTCTTTGTTTTAACTATACTTTCAACACAATGCTAACTATATCATGCATAGAAAACAGGAGCTAAGTGCCTTTCCCCAAAGTCACACAGAGATAGCTGACACTAATTAATAAAATGCCTCCATTATTTTGAAAGTCATGAATTCCTTATGCCAATCCAGAAGTTTTTATCTCCATGTGCACTGTGCCCTGAAAGCTTATTAGTACAGCAGAGACAAGGAGCAAGTCTACCACTCACTGTCAACATGATGCCAGCAGCATAGTTAACACTCACTGTTAACATGATGCCAGCAGCATAGTTACCACTCACTGTTAACATGATGCCAGCAACAGAGTTACCACTCACTGTTAACATGATGCCAGCAGCATAGTTACCACTCACGGTCAACATGATGCCAGCAGCATAGTTACCACTGTCAATATGATGCCAGCAGCAGTTACCACTCACTGTCAATATGATGCCAGCAGCATAGTTACCACTCACTGTCAATCTGATGCCAGCAGCATAGTTACCAGTAATGTGTAATATAAATTGCACATATCATCTGTATTTGAACAGATTTCTTTCTTATCACTGAGAAATTGGTAAAAATTTAGTAACACTGATACCTGGCTTCAAATTATTACCTAAACTTAATTTAGTGCATGGATCAGGCTTCAGTTTTTGTATGTAAACTGCAAGCATCATGCCAAGTTTTGAATGTGCAAGTACTGTTACAGCACGATTCATGTAAATTTTCACATGACTGGGAACTCTGGCTGGCTGATTCCATCAGGACAGTTGGTTCACTTGGACATGCACAACCTGCATTAGACGCTGCAAATTTGAATGTGGATTTGTCAAAAATGATGGCACTGGATAAAATTCCAAACAAGAAGGCATACATCTGGGAACTTGCCTTCTGATGTAACTGAAGAAGTTAAGTCTGAAAGGACACCTCTTCCTGATGTCTGCCCTCAACTGAAAGGTATTCCCTATGGTCTTCATCTCCTGGAGATTGATGTGCTGGATGCATTCCTGAAGGGTGTAAACCCTATTTACATCTTGGAAGGAGAGTGGAAGGATGGCATCTGTTAATCCTGCAGTGGAATAAAGACTGCAAGTCAAGCTAGGTCCTCTCACAATGCTGCAATGAGACCTCATGTTGTCCAGAACTTTCATCATTTGATCTGGTGACAAAATTGTCAGCCACCACTGGGACAAAAGAATCATTTACAAAGGTCTAATTAATAGAAATTCTAATTGAAGATCCATGGACAAAGAAAAGACCCATGAGGTGACAAATATCCTTAAGTAAAAATAGGTTTTCTGCACAAATTCTTGATGGAGACAGGCACAGCACACAAGGGTTTGAACTCCATCCTCAGGTGAATGAAATGCTGGGATGGAATTAAATTGGATTTGTCTTTGTTGACTAGTAATCCAAAGTTAATGAGCAGTGAAACAAAGGATTTCATGTCTTGTTACATGAAGTTGTTTACACAATGCTTTTGTACAATATCATCCAGATAGATGTTGTTGCTGTTGTTGTTGTTGTTGTTGTTGTGGGTTTAACACCATTTTTCAGCACAAGTTCAAGATAGGATACACATGGCAACCAGTTTATTTGGTGGAAGAAGAAACCAGTACTGGCTAAGGTGGCGCTCTACAATTTCGTATTTTGCATAGGGTTAGAATTTTAAAGAAAAAGAATTCTCCGGGGTTTCCTCACTAGTTTTACTGGCTATTTAAAAAAGACCTTGTATATCTTAGGTATTGTTCAAAGAACCTTTAATTCCCTTTATTTTGGTGTATGATTGATGGGTGTAATATGGGTTATAGAGTATACAGCTTGGCCTTACTCCAGATGTGCACCTTTCAAAAAGTGCTAGCTCCACTTGGTCATTTTCACTTCCTGAACTTCAGAGGTAAATTGTAAAAAAAAGAGCCGATAACTTTTTTTACATTTTATATATTTAGTAATTCATTCATTGCACTTTCAGAAGCTGGTATTGTCTAGTCTGGCAAAATTCATTTTCCCTATTTTAATAGCTGCTAAGGATAGTGTACTTTAGACAAATTCAGGCTGATGTTTGGAGCACAAGGGAGCAGTCATTTTTTAGTTAGCAGTGGGCTAAGATCATTTACAATTTCCAAAAGTATAATATCCAAAGAAATGTCAGTCACATTACATCAAAGTAGCATAAAGGTATGCCAACATTCTCTCCACTGTGCATGCTTTAAATGCAAACAACTTCACCTTACATACGTCACTCTCTCAAAAGTACATAATAGCTGGTGAGCGTCCCCTTAAATTGCACATATGTATTATCATTGTATGATTTAATTTTGATTGTATGGCTGCAATATTTAAGTCACAAGCATCAAAACAGTCCTTTTGAATAATTCTCCTGTATTTCCCCACTCAGAACAGTATTTATTAGTGTCAGAGTCTCAAACAGGTACAGTCCCCTCCCCCGCCCCCGATAAAAAGTGAGTTGTTTTAAAAATGCGCATTGCATTTTGTCAACATAGCAACCAGTGTTATTCTGAAAGACAGGAACATGAAACTAGCCATAATTATTTCTGAGATGTCAACAATAAATTCTACAGTTTGAAAAGGTGATGGAACAGGTGAGATTCATAAAGGTCAAAGGTCAAAGGGTAAAATATTAGCTTATTGTTTAATATGGAAGAAAGCAAATTTGCTTTGTCATCATTTATTTTTTAATTTCAGTGCAAATAAATGAAAAGAAACATTTTCACTATATATTTCTTTTACTTAATGCAACAGTTTTAAATTTAAGTTGACTTTATTCCTATATTCTAAGACTTCCAATTTCCCCATAATTAAGGTCACTACTCACACAAATATGCCTCATGGCAAATTATGTAAGCAAGAGCAAAATAAGCATAATTAGCTTACTTTCATGCATAAAATCAATGTTGAGGTACCATTTTATTCAGATCATACATAATAGTATGAAAATAAGAAAAATAATTGCATAAATTTTTATATTTGTTTTAAGGTGGCGCTCTACAGTTTCGTATTTTGCATAGGGTTAGAATTTTAAAGAAAAAGAATTCCCCGGGGTTTCCTCACTAGTTATACTGGCTATTTAAAAAAGACCTTGTATATCTTAGGTATTGTTCAAAGAACCTTTAATTCCCTTTATTTTGGTGTATGATTAACGGGTGTAATATGGGTTATAGAGTATACAGCTTGGCCTTACTCCAGATGTGCACCTTTCAAAAAAGTGCTAGCTCCACTTGGTCATTTTCACGTCCTGAACTTCAGAGGTAAATTGTAAAAAAAAAGAGCAGATAACTTTTTTTTACATTTTATTGATTTAGTAATTCATTCATTGCACTTTCAGAAGCTGGTATTTTCTAGTCTGGCAAAATACATTTTCCCTATTTTAATAGCTGCTAAGGATAGTGTACTTTAGGCAAATTCAGGCTGATGTTTGGAGCACAAGGGAGCAGTCATTTTTTAGTTAGCAGTGTGCTAAGATCATTTACAATTTCCAGAAGTACAATATCCAAAGAAATGTCAGTCACATTACATCAAAGAAGCATAAAGGTATGCCAACATTCTCTCCACTGTGCATGTTTTAAATGCAAAGAACTTCACCTTCAATACGTCACTCTCTCAAAAGTATATAATAACTGGTGAGCGTCCCCTAAGCTAAAGATGCAAAACCATGCAAAGGTGAGACGGCAGTGATTGGTAGGGGCGAACACCTTAACACATTTGTTATCATGGTAGTTTGATGTCCCTTACATGTAGGTGGTTTTGAGGTTTAACAGGACTATGTCCATAGCTCTTGCCAAGACCATGGGACTGAGATTCAGAGCAAATGGGACCATTCTTAATTGGTACATGGTATGCCTCTATACAAACCTCTGGAATTTTTTCTAAGTCATGAATGGGAATATGAATGTATCCATCCCAAGGTCTTGGCTCACTGCAAAGTCTCCCTCCTCAGTGGCACTCAGAATAAATATCAGTGTCTCCATTCTAAACCTTGGTTCCTGAATGTGTTGGTTGCAAGAGCTTAGATCTATGACTGGGACAGTGCTTGTGGTTGGTCTTGGGAACAAGAAAGTCTGGAACAGCTTGTGGTTGACCTAGGGACTAGAACAGTCTGGAGTAAAATCCTGAAGAGTTTATGTTAGGAACAAGCTCTATCACCCTTTTCATAAGGAGATTGTTTATGCTTGCTGCAGAGCACTGTCCTTTCATAGTCTTTATGCAACATCTTCACTGAGGAAAGTCCTAAACAATGAGGGTCTCTGAATGAACTGAATGCTTTCCAAGACAATCTGCAAGAACCATGGGTTGTCACTATAAGGTCTGTCCCATTCTGCAGCAAGGTGCAGTATTTTGTTGACAGTGACTCTAAGAAACTACTCTCTCATCGAGAAAAGGACTCAAAGGAGGGATTTTCTTCCTTTGGCATACCTTAGAGAGGTTTTTCCTATTTCTCTGGTCTTTCTGAAGAAGTGAGTGCTGGGCTCAGTGTTACGTTTTTGGCAGACCGTACCTGACCTCTTCAGTAGCCATAAAATTGAAAGTAGGATGATGGTGGTTGCAATCTGAAGATGTATTTTAGCAATTCATAAATGGATTGGAATGCATCATCTTCCACAAGCTGGAAGTAAACAGACATGGTTATAGCACTGGAGGTAAATAGATATGGTTATAGCACTGGAGGTAAAAAGACATGGTTAAAGCACTGGAGAGTAAATGCTGAGCTGCTCTGTACAATACATGAGCTGTACAAGAGATTGTTTCCCTGACATGACAGGAATATTCTCAAAATGGGGGTCAATTTGATGAAATACAGCCATCAAGACCAAGTCAACACTATGATGCTGCAAACCACTTAGTGAGTGTTCAGGAAAGATTTCAAAGCCTTATGCACAGGCAATCATCGTCTCTGTCAAATGCTGGGACTCCAGTGTAAAAGACCAGAACATGTCCTGTAGAAAGCTGGACTGAAGTCTGACAGAAGTCATCATTGTGAAAAGAAAGGCCTGATAATGCTTAGGTCATGGGAGTGTCTTTCAAAACAATATAGTAGATACATGGTTCCCACGCTTTTCGAAAGATAAATTTCCAGGTCATTTCCAGGGTTTTTCCAGGATGAAATTAATTTTTTCAAGGTTCACATATGACCATTACTGAATGGAATTAAAATACATTTTAGATTATAAAATATGCATTTTCTAAATCTAAAGATGTTTCTCTTTCAAGACTCTCCAAAGCATCTAAGTCAGAAAAGATGATCGTGTACAAAACCAAAAACGTATCACATGAAACAAGTTTGACTATATTCCTATAATTTAGCATGTAAAGTCATTTCAATGTACAGAATACAATTTCTGACTTTACTTTGCTGACTGCATTATGTTGCTGTGTGGAAACAATGTAATTAACATAATTAGTTTTGTTTCCTTTCAAACCTTTAATTCTAAGGAATTATATAGCACTATATATATGTATGTTATACGAACTAAACATTTCCTATCACAGTATGCAAAAACAAAACAGTGAAAGCAAAGTATTAGAATCTTATCTTGTAACGAAAAAAATTTAACCCTGAACTTATGTGTGCCAATAAAATCTCACACAAGATTTTTCAAAACAACATACATTCCTTAAGACAATTTGATTAAAAATCCATCAATAAAAAAAACTTACAAAAGGGTTGATTTAAATTTTGACAAAAGACCTTCAAAATTATACACTGCTGTATAAACAAGGACTGAATTTTCTGTAAAATCAACTTGTCTTCTTGTGATTCGATAAACCAGTCTCCAAACCTGTATTGATACAGAGACTCCTATCATTTTTTAAAATATAAAACAAGGGATGACAATTTCTTATTTCCCCTGTGTTCTATTCAAGATCTGAAACCAATGTTTCAAGCTACATCTGACTGCGTAATAGTTTCGCAGCAAAGTTCAGCTCAGAGATTCGACATTTTTGGACAATAAATTAGGCTTAAAATGAATAGCAGCCCGTTTTCTAATCCAGGTTTCCTCCGAATATTCCACCCCATTTTTCACATTTGGACATTTAGGTTGGGATGTGGGGCATGGGCGCCTGCAGGATTTTTGCGGTGCGGGGGAGGGGGGGGAGAGGAGGAGAAAGATTTTGTGGGGGGGCAGTCAGTCACGGACAGGAGAGTTAGTATAGTAAGCAGTCTGAAACTAAAGCTAATATTTACTAAGTGTTTTGAACAGAATCTTGTGACACATTTTCAGCTTCATTTGCATGATTAAACTTGTTGAAATTTATATATATATATTTGCAGTATGATTTCCAGAGGGGCCATGTGACCCCCCCCCCTTGACATATGCTGCGGGCGCCCATGGTGTGGGGTCAGAGCAATTGCATACTGAAAATTTAGAATTTGCTGTCACCGTGCGGTAGCAGCATATGGTAGTCGCTTACCAGCGGGCTTAGCAAATTTAAATGACATTATAATGACTTATACCTGCAAGAAATCGATAGGAAAATGATTTATTTTCTCAGAAATGGCAAGTATTATACTCTTTATGTCTTTAATCTGCTGGCAGACCAGACTAAACTACAGTATAGATGAAACCTGACCCTGTGCTCGCCATTTGCATTACTATTCACATGACTTCACAAATCTCAAACTACATAGGAAGTTCAATAGTTACGTGATATCAACAACAAACTCCATTTTAATGTTGTTGTACAAAAATTAAATTATATTACATGAAAGTCAGATACTTTTGTAAAAACCAGAAAGAACATATAATTCTCAACGTATTTATTTCAAGAACAACAAGAAACCTGTCACTGTTGCAGCAATCTGGCCAGTCAGATTTATCAATCAATCACATGATCACCAATCAGATTCATCAATCACGTGATACAACAAAACCCCGGTAATTGTTCACGGAATAAATGAAAAGCATTTTGTGTTCTTTCATTTTTGTGTTTTTATTACAATCAGGATAAAACTTTTAATTAATGTTTTATTATTTCTTTTTTAACATTTGAAAATGTGGGTTATGAGATTTGTGTACTTGTGGAATTAGCAATGTAAATCCGAGTACCAGGTTAAATTTCATGAACGCCATAGTTTTGTCTTGCCTTTCAGCAGATTAAAGACATAAGGATTTTAATGTTCTCAATTTCTGAGAAAATATATAGTTTTCATATCGTATTCATGCAGGTATGACTCGATTTAACAAAGAATTTAACAAAGGCCATCTGGTAAGCAGTTAAGCCTTACTGCCACCATATTGGCCTCTTGTGATGCTAGACTGGTTTTCATATCTTCCCAGTAAGGAAAAATATGGATATCGAGCAGACTGCAGAAAAAATCTACTAAATGAATCTAATGCACTGATTGTCTGGATTGACTCAACACATACGTGTATGGCCAAAGATACATACTGCAACCTCTGAATATTCTGGTCAGAACTCAATAAATTTAACTCAGGATCAGGTCAGTTATGACTCAATTACCTAACGATTTAGGGCATCAATTGATGGCGGAAAATTCCTGGGTTTTTCCATACTTTCATAAATATTTTCAAAATTCAAGGACTTTTCATGGTCGGAAAAAAATTTATCATTTATCTCAACTTTTTCCAGATTTCCCGGTAGCATGGGAAACTTCTAGATATTCAACTTGACCAGACTGTGGGAACTGTTTCAAAGAAGGCTGACCACGCATGGTTAAGAGATTAATGGATGCGGGAATAGTTCAAAAGGCATGGAGCAGGAAGAGAACTTCGATAGCAAAGCTGTCCATGGAATTATCAGATCATGAGGAAGATGATGTTTGGTAACATGTGTCTTCAAAAACATGGAAAAGTGGTGCAACAAACAAACATCCTAAAAAGTTAGTGACAAATAGGGAAGCACAGGAGATTGTCAGGACAGTGAAAGAGGTTAGACCATATGGGATGGAACACGGTGATCTCCAGGCATTCACTACAAGTGTCATTAAAGGTCCAAGACAGGTACCAAGTGTCCAGGAAGAAGGGCCACAGCCTGTACTGGGTCACTACAGTGCCTGGGCCAGTGATCCCCATTAGGAATTCACACCTGCCTACTGATACAAAGCCAGTTAAAATAACAGAAAAACTGTTGGTCCATTCAGCCACTAAATTCTTCTCTTTGAACCATCATGATTTACTTTTGTATTAAAACCTAAAGCTGTCATCACTAATTTAATCTGACATACAACTGGAGCACTCAAGAAGATTACTAAAGAATCAGGGACATATGACTGGTTGAAAAGAACCAATCATATGCATACATTTTTTTTAAAACTCCTACTAGTGACATCTAGGTTGGACTCAGGTGCTTATTTGTGATCATCTAAAGCATTCATATATGATCTAGATGGTGTCTGCATCCTTGTGTACGTTTTTCTTGACTCTCAGATTAGCCCAAGTTAACTACCTTGACCTGACAGGTGTCCATCTCTTTTTAGCCCAGTAAGAGATTGCAAGTATGGTTCAAACTGCACCCTGTACGATTAATATATGTCCTTTCTGCAAGCTTGAAACACTTGCACATCACATATTTAATCTTGCCCACTGCCGTTGACGCCTGTAATAAGAGAAAGCAAAATTGCCATATACAAATTAAATCGGTTAAGCATCACATTGAGTTTTGAGTGCAGTTGATGCCATGAAACAAGATTAATGCAAGAGAAACTGACAGGAAGGACCTAATATGGAGAATAAATGATCATTTAATATACCTGCAAAGAAGGTCTGGTAGTAATAGCAGAAATTACAACAGACCATAGGGAAGGAATGGACCAACTATTCTATACCTTGTCTGTATTTATGGATATTTAGGAGCCGTTACACTAACTCAGATGTAAACAGCAGTCTTGATTACTGATTTAGTTACCTTGAACATTTGTATTCCAATTAGCTTCCATTATTGTAAGAAAAACACACCAAAAACGTCTTTTTTCAGTCATCATCTAACTTTGCCCACAACTAGCAACAAGTCTGCAAAGGTTATCAACAGATTTTCGTTTAATCATGAACTGTACACTTTGCAGACAGGCTGGGAGATTTCTAAACACAGGCTGAGGAGATTTCTAAATACAATACATAGGTTTTTAAAGTATATGACAAGGATGAAATTAATCAAAATGGTAAATCAAGACAGTAGTACGTGGACTAAACATTATCAGTTACAAGTCCATTTCAAACAGTGTCTTCGGCATAGGTTGGAAATTTCTTTTACTTGCACTGAATAGCATCTAAGACATGATTTCTGACATTAGGAAATATATGAATCCCACAAAATGTTAATAGTATCATTCAAAAACATGACTCATTCACTGTGGCAAAGGTACACACCTGTTTAATCCCATAATGCAATACACATCAGGTTTACTTACATTTGTAATATCATATAGGTAGATATGATGGTGCTGATTACCCTTTTTGGTATAATAAAGTTAAACAATGCAAGCGCGATGTATCCATCCATGATGAAAGAGATTTTGACAGTGGACAGTATTTGAGGCTCCTTATAAATGCATGCCAACCTGGCATGAGTAAAAAGAACTGACAAACAATGGAATCTGGCACCAATCCCACTATCAATGCAGAGAACACACTCATCTAACTTCCACCTCAAGAAGTAGATGACTTTAGCATTTTTCATGTCAAAACAAACCCAAAGCCACCATTTGTGTGGTAGTAGAGACATTCCCAATTTTTGTTTTTTAGTGCTGAAGGATTGGATTTGTGAGGTAGTGGAAGTACTCCAAATTTATTCTGATTATCTGAAGAAATGTAACTTGGGATCTTTATGGTTGTTTTTTATTTACCTGCTGCTGACCCTTAAGATGGCCTCCCTGTTTGTCTGTCTGTATTTCAGAACATCTATGGGGGTACACGATACTGCCTGAAATAAGAATTTACAATCTTCTTAAACTTAAAAGTCTCTTAAATGAGTATTGACAAGTACATCTCAGTTCCATCTTAATCATCTGACTTCCATTTTTAACACCTTGCTGTCTTATAACATCTGACTTCCATTTTTAGCACCTTGCTGTCATACATCTGACTTCCATTTTTAACCCCTAGCTGTCATACAACATGTGACTTCCATTCTTAACACCTTACAGTCATACAACATGTGACTTCCATTTTTAACACCTTGCTGTCATACAACATCTGATGTCCATTTTTAACACCTTGCTGTCATACAACAATATTTGAATGAAATCAATAAAGGCCTAATTTTGTGTGAAAATCCTACTGAAAAGTTATTCTGATGTATTTCATTGGGGCAGTTTTAGTCAATGTTATTCTGACGTATTTCACTGGGGCAGTTTTCGTCAATGTTATTCTGATGTGTGCCATTAGGACAGTTTTAGTCAAGGTTATTCTGATGTGTGCCATTAGGACAGTTTTAGTCAATGTTATACTGATGTGTGTCATTAGGACAGTTTTAGTCAATGTTATACTGATGTATGCCATTAGGACAGTTTTAGTCAATGTTATACTGATGTGTGCCATTAGGACAGTTTTAGTCAATGTTATACTGATGTGTGCCATTAGGACAGTTTTAGTCAATGTTATTCTGATGTGTGTCATTAGGACAGTTTTAGTCAAGGTTATTCTGATGTGTGCCATTGGGAGTTTTTGCCAATGTTATTCTGATGCGTGTCAGGGGACTGTTTTAGTCCATGTTATTTGATGTGTCAGTAGTCAATGTTATTCTGATGAGTATCATTGGCACTTTTAGTCAATGTTATTCCATGTGTGCCATTAAAATAGTTTGAGTCAGACTCATAATAAAAGACTACAACATCCATTAAGAGACAATGTTTCCTCTTGGAAAAGTCCAGTGACATTCTATACAAGTAAAATCAGTAAGCGTCACATATACAACTAAGAAATTATAAGCTAAAACAAGATAATAGAAACTTTACTGTATGTATCCTGACTCAGCAGAAATTATCAAGCAATACTAGGTGAGCTTTCTATATCACACACCAAATATGCATGTATTAATAGGGCTATAGCAATCTGAGGGGATGCCATTACAAAGCGTGCAGGTGTGTACCAAAGGTGCCTAAGTGTTTGTGATGATGGAAAAGTGATAACATATTGAAAGTTAGGAAACTTTGTCAACAGTGATTGGAACAAGAGAAAAGCTGGAAATTTATAGATGAAGTATACTTCCCTTTTGAAGATGAAACCCCCTAACTTGTTTTGAGGTAGAAAACTTTCAAACTGCTCGTACAGATTTTGTGAGGCCTCTCTATCTGTAGAAAGTATGCTACTGTGCACAAACAGAACCGACGAATTCAAGGGATTTGGTGCCAATCCTGCTATCAAGGGGAGATCACTCTAACTGCTATATAGGCAGATAAATTTAGCTTTTAAGCCAAAAGGTTTTAACCTGAGAGAGCTGGATTTACAAGGTAGCAGTAGTTCTCCTAAAGTATCATGATTGGGATAATGTATTTGAAGAAGATCTGCTCCAATTTCAACTTAACTAGTCTGAATACTGCAGAAAATAAAGTTCCATAACCAAATGCATTCTAAAATCAAGTTCCATAACCAAATGCATTCTAAAATCAAGTTCCATAACCAAATGCATTCTAAAATAAAGTTCCATAACCAAATGCATTCTAAAATAAAGTTCCAGAACCAAATGCATTCTAAAATCAAGTTCCAGAACCAAATTTATTCTCAAAATAATTGTTCAAGCTGCTTAAATGCCAAATTGTATCACTCACTTCTCCAAACAAACTTTGAACTGCCTGGATCACAATATGCTTGAAGATAATTATATCTATATCTGCAGGTTCTGCATCATCTTCAAAGTCTCTGAAAAAGAAAGTAGATTTTACTTCATTCTGAGTACAGCTCTGCTTACAATAAAACTATCATTATATGTTGAAATTCATTATTCTTGATATGGCAAGTTTTATATAGTAGTCACCCTCTATAAAGCTTCTCAGTATACCACTGACTTCTTACAACATAAGTATGGTCATGGATTCCATATACAGTAATCCCCCTCTATAAAGCCCCTCAGAAAGACCACTGACTTACAACATAGTTATGGTCAATGATTCCACATACTGTACAGAAATCCATCTCTATAAAGTTCACCAGTGTACAACTGACTTATTAAAATACAGGCGTGGACACAGATTCCATATACAGTAATTCCCCTCAAAAATGCCAGTCACTATAACCCACACTTACAACAGAGTTATTGGCATGGGTCCCACACAGAGTAACAACATTCTATAAAACTTTCCAGTACACCACTGACTTCTTACAACAAGGGTATGGTCAAGGAACCTATATGCAGTATTCTCTCTATGAAGTCCCTGAACATAGCACTGAGTCCAGCACATATATGATCGTGGGACAGTAATCCCCTCACAAGAGAGCTCCTCCATATACCACTGACTTCTTATGATATGGGTATGGTCATACAGCTACAGTAATCCCTCTCTATATGGATCCCCTCAAAATAATTCTTACAACATGGGTATGAGCTCTAAATCTCTTTAGTATACATCTGAATTCTTAACAAGGGTAACGCTACAGATTCCATATACAGTAATCTCCTTCATTATAGCTCCCCAGTATACCACCAACTTCTTACAACAACGGTATGGAATGGACCCCATATACAGTAATCTCACTCTAGAAAGACCCTTGGTATAACACTGATTTACAGCAAGTGTTTGGTCATGGATTCCCATATACAGTAATCTCACTCTAGAAAGACCCTTGGTATAACACTGATTTACAGCAAGTGTTTGGTCATGGATTCCCATATACAGTAATCTCACTCTAGAAAGACCCTTGGTATAACACTGACTTACAGCAAGTGTTTGGTCATGGATTCCTATATACAGTAAACCCACTCTAGAAAGACCCTTGATAATACACTGACTTACAATAAGTGTTTGGTCATGGATTCCCATATACAGTAATCCCACTCTAGAAAGCCCCTTGGTATAACACTGACAGCATGTGTTTGGTCATAGATTCCCATATACAGTAATCCCACTCAAGAAAGCCCCTTGGTATAACACTGACTTACAGCATGTGTTTGGTCATGGATTTCCATATACAGTAATCCTGCAATATAAAGTCCCTCTGTATACCACTGACTTACAACATGAATTTGGTCATGGACCCCATATACAGTAATCCAACTCAAAAAAAACCCTCAGTATACCACTGACCTCACTATAAAACCCCTCTTAAAGCTGTCAACCCAAGAGTACAAAAATACTGGCTGTTTCTGACCAAAATACCAATTTTCAGAAACAAATACTGATTTTTAAAACTTTACTGCATATGTAACTATTTACAACATATGCAAGTAGGAAAATAGCTTAGTTAATTATTTTTATGTCAAAGATGCATGTGTTGCACTCTTGCACCATCTGAATGAGTCATCAGACAGGATATTTCTAGAAGCCTTTTCCACACTTTGTTTTTTCAATCATTATCGATTCCAATTTACTATCTTTCACTGATGATCTAAACTGTGTAATTTTTCTTTACTAAACTAAAATCCTCTCACAATCAGCATTAGAGTATATTTACTACGAGAAGTCCTAACATAAAATAACTCAGGCAATCGTAAAGAAAGCCACCATATGAACTCATCTTTGACATCAGAATCCACTGTCCATCAGTGTCACTGGAGAGTACTGTATCAGTAAGCTGGCCTCCCATGGAAATATTTTTCTTTGCGCCATGAAATTTAGCAAATTTAAAAATCTGGAGCCACCTTTCAGCCAAAGGAGCCATTTTATGCCATGATGCAGGGACTTTAATATATGCGTAATATTATAGTGTCCCGATATTTAATCTATATAAACATGACAATAAAACAGTTTTTACATGTTTTTATTATATTTCAAAGCACAAGAATAATTATTAATAAATATAACAATACCATTATATACACATGAAGTTCAATGTATAGAATATTAAAAGTGAGAATGAAAAAGAGCGTTTCTTTATAACTGATAATACAAAATAATGCTTAGTCTCCATGAACAATGTCACTGACACTTCATCAATATCTGCCTCATTTTTTCCCAAACCATTTCTTAAATGCCTTCCTGAAATCAAAATTCTCAACATTGAGCCCATCAATATAAATTTTCATTACATTTTTCTGAGTAGAAATACCCATAGAATTTAATAAGTTAGTTTTGATCAGATTCTGGTGACTGAATCCCCCTCTCACAGTCTGCAGTAGAAATAGGAGCAACAAGTAACCTGGCAGCTGCCTCAGATGCAGCTGGATATAAATCTTTGTTTTTCAGAGCTAGATTAGCCATATTCTTTGTGCTTGATACGGTCTTGTTGTACAGTCCTACCCGTTTATGACGACATCCTCGGGCCCAAGGAAATATTGTCAACATAGGCGGATGTCGAGATAAGTGGGGGGGGGGCTGAAAAAAAGATACAAGTTAAATTCATCAGTAAGGGGTGACCTGTCGTCAGTGAGTAGCACTTACACTTTGAGAAAACAACAATGGAAATTTTGAGTACATGAAGACAAAACCAATGTGAAATACACTTGTATATTGACAAATTACATTTTGGTTACCTTTGTGTTATAAAATCCACAATACAATATTGCATCGGTCACATCCTGATATGAAAAACATTCACTACGATATTCAAAGTCGGTATTAGCACATCACTGCATAGTTGTTATTTACATGCTTCAAGTGCATGTACTTAAATTGGCCTAGATTTTGGTCAGTCTGTTCCCATCTGATTGAGGCTACCAAGGGGATGGGGCTATTCACAGGGAAATGAAAACCTGTCAACAAGTTGGTTTAAACAGTACGTGCATTTAGTTACAGAAGTCATCGTGAAAAGTACATAAAAGCGAACAAGAGATATGCGGCTGATATGATTAATGACGGCATAATATTGTATACATTGACACATGCTAATGAGGTATTAAAAGAAAATGATTCTTACAATACAATATTGTAACAATGTCAGCTCAAGTGGCATATATTTTAAAATACCTCCCAGAGATAACAAGTAATGAATTCTCTCAAAATACAAATACATGTAGCAGTAAAAGATTTTAATGACAAATACATATACATGTAATTGAGATTATTATCTATAGCATAATCAATGCATAAAATTACAATAAAATGTAATTTAAATTTAAATTAATTAAAATTAAATGTTGTTAGCACAACAAGTGGGCATGGGAGATAACGAGAGTACATGCATTTCTGAACTTCATGCAAGCTTCTTCTGTTTTGAGCCTTGATAGTTGTTCTCTCTGGAGAAGTCGCTGCAACTTTTCCAAGTGACCATGCACTTCTTCCGATATTACCAATGACTGTGATTGCCCAAAAAATCTTGTCAAACCATCGCACATTGAAAAGGTCTCTCTGCATGAAACACATGGCAAAGGTACTGTATTTACTGCATGTTTTCGGACTTTGTTTGCTTTCGGACACCATTTTAAAAACAAAAATATAATATTTAAACGCCTTGTAATTTTCGGACGTTGCTCCGCTATAATTTTTTTGTACAACTTATGTTTTCAGACACAATTTAAGAATATCAGCTGCGTCGTTTTAAAGTAAAATTCACAGCGTGCTTGCCGTTAATTTAACTGATACTAAGTTTGCTTCATTTGGTTGCCAATTATTTAATGTGATCATTTTGATAGTGGTGGGTATACTATTTATACTTTATATTTTACTAGCTTGATTTGGCTAACAAAAATATGATTGGTTGTCAGTGTAGACATCGTTACACACGAAACCACTTCAAGCAGGTGTGACAGTTATGGCTTTGATTAGAAACCATGACCCTGCTTTATAACATTAAACAATACATCAGAGAGTCGGTATGGATTAGTAAATTCATTGGCATCGTGCAACAAAACAAACCCCTTATCCCTGAGGCATTATGTACCATGGTTTAAACATAGTTATTGTTCTACAGGTAATAAACCTCTTTGTAGACGATAAATATTGATTGTGGGTGCTACATGTTCGGTACATCGTGTGCACTTTTAACAAAATCCAGATGGCTGCCTTTTATTTCCGAACATACCTGTCAAAGAAATCCCACAAGTTATATTATTAACAATTATCACCTAGACACTTTGAAATCTCCGACATGCATCAAAACAATCTCTAAGCATTCAATTGTTTCGAGTCGGCAAGCTCTGCTCATTTTGAAGCTACCCTCGGCTGGGTGGAAAAAAAAAGAAAAACAAGAACAGAGAACCACAACAAATAGATCACATTTATTTTTAAAAATACCAACATATTAATCACGCCGACTCATATATTGCAACTTGTTTGTTATTTTCACCCTTCTTAGGCATGCGCACAACACTCACCCCATATGGAGCCTCTAAGATTAGCCATCATACATGTACCCGTATTTAAACTCTCAATACTAAAATGTTTCTGTCATAAATATCTTCAGAATTATAATTCCAAAATCTTTTTATTTAGTTTGTATTAATATCTTAATTACACAGAAATAAAGCTTGCGTGTGTTTGTAAGGTAGATTTTAATGATCACTGATTAGCAGAGGTTTAAACTGTGGATTGCAAGATTACTAATATGGCGGTTCTTTTGGAAATTACGCACACAATGGTGGCTCTAATACATGTATGGCTGTGTTTTCTGGTGGTTGGACATGTATCAAAAGACAAAATAGGCAAGTAATGCGTTTTTCATTCATTATCCTTTCCGTGGTGTTAGACAAAATACTTGTTTTACTTCATGGCAGCATGTCGTCATGTGAGCTAATGGTAACTTTGTTACGGGGGGGGGGGCCCACAAATTTATCTTCCCGTTTATTTTCGGACACCTAATTAAAGAATTTAATATGTATTCTGACAACAAAAAAAGTAATTATTTTTTGCCATCCCAATACATGCAGTAAATACGGTAGTGTTTCCAATTCATCATCAGCATCAGTATCAATTATGTTGTCTTCTGAGAAGTCTTCTGAAACATAATCCATTTTGACAGCAGCAATAATGTCATCATCTGCTAGAGCTGCTCGACATTGTTCCTTGTCATCTGTTTCAATAGCCATCCGAACAAACTCATCCATCGGAATTCCAATACCTTCATATAAGCCATCTTCTTCAAGACTATGTGGGATATCTGACGGGGAGAATCCATGAAATTCCTCTTTTTCAGGAAAGAAAGCGTGCATAAAGCAGTTCTGTATGGTCTCTGGCTTCACTAATCCCCAAACTTTCCTCAAGTTGTACAGAGCCCCAAGCAAATCTTCCTTAAATTATTCTTGCTGATCAATCGCAGCCAGCTTTTTGTGGGCAACAAGTTTTTGATAATGTAGTTTTAGATTCTGGATGATTCCTTGATCCATCGGCTGTATGAGTGACGTGGTATTGGGCGGAAGAAAAATTAGTTGGACATGTTGGAGATCGTCCACATGTGGGTGCGCAGAACAATTATCCACAAGCAAGGCAATTTTTCTTCCTTGCACTTATTCACTCCATAAAAATGTCCGTCATCCAAGCTTTTGTGTTTGCTGAATAATCCACAGGAAGATGGTGCACATTTTTAAAACAGCGAGGCTTCGTAGACTTGCCAATAATTAGAAGTGGCATTTTGTCATTGCCAATCATGTTCGATATGACTAGAACAGAGATGCTGTCTTTAGGCTGTTTCCCACCAACACATGGTTGACCTTTGATGCAGTATGTCTTGTCTGGAGTACACTTAAAAAATAAAGCTGGTTTGTCTGCATTGTATATATCCTCAGACTTATAATTCTGCAATATATCTTTAACTTGAGCTTTCCATCCATCAAGCTGTGATGTGTCTGCTGAGTTGGCTTCTCCTCAAATCCTTTTGTATCCGATGTTATGACAAACTTTAAAGCGACTGAACCAACCACTTGTTGCAGCGAAGTTCTCCACACTAAGTTTTTTCGCAAATTCTTTCACTTTTTCAATGATCATATCATGATCTATGGATAAGGTGGAATGTGCAATGTGGGTTTCACTGAACCATTTTGCTGTGACCTCCTCCACGTCTTCAAATTTAGCAGTCTTCTGCTTCTTCCTTTGGGGAGCGCAGTTACCTTCAACGTAGCCTTTCTTTATAGACTCAGCAGCTTTCATCCATCCTGACAGGGTGTTATGTTTAAGAGAAAATTTTTCACAGACATCTTTGTGAGATGCCCCACCCTCAACTTCCTTAACAGTCAGATATTTAGTTTCCAGTGACTGTAAATTTAATCTGCATTTTACACTGCCGTTGGTAGCCATCGTAAATATAAATAAAATTAAAAAGGAAACTTTCACAGCACAATAAACTTGTTTTAATCACTGATCACTTTGGAAAATGCAAGAATCGATCAGATTTCATTGCTTTTAGTTAAGTCACCGTGAAAAGCCAACTTTATAGGACCAACAAAAGCCTGTTTTTTTATCCGACTGCAACATTAAAGCCTGGTGGCCAGATCAACTAATTGTTGAATAAAGTATAGGTCGGAACTGGCCGCTTGCCGACATAAATGATTAGGCGGGAAAATTAAAGCCTGGCGGCAAGATCAACTAATTGCTGAACAAAGTATGGGTCGGAACTGGCAACTTGTCGACATAAATGATTAGAAAACAAAGGATTTGTTCAAGCTGGGACCAATGGCTTCTGTTGACATGTACGTTTATTTTTTATCTCAATATCGACATAAGTATGACAATTTTAGTAGTAATAGTAGACCAAGGGACCGTGACTTTGCTTTTTTGTCAAAATAGGCGGCTTGTCGACATAAGTGATGTCGATGTAAGTGGGTAGGACTGTATAAAGTAAATTGTTAATTTTTCTTTGATATAAGTGACTCAGGCCCTTTACAGTTGATGACTGGCATTTTTGTAGCACCATCCTGTGCTAATCAGTTAAGTTCAGACCACAAACAGATGTTATCTAAGTAAATAATCCCTAAAACACTAAGCTGTCCCAAATACATCTCACACTCAGTTTTCAATAAACATAAATTAGCAACACGTACAAATGCCACTGAATCTTTTTTCTGACCTGCCCAACAATAGTGTATATCCACCGGCCATTCCTTTTTTCCTACCAATCACATTTAATTGCTTCACAAAACCGACTGATAGTTTGCAGTTAGCTGCAATCATGTTCGAATAACGTCTTATTCATCACCTACTGATATGATCCACTGACTGCTGCAGATAGTGAATACAGATATTAAGTGGCCGAGTCGCTTATATCAATGAAAAATTAAAAATTTATGTTATAAAATTTTTTTGTTGCCAGCAACTTTCGCCAGTCAGTAAAAAATAGTGCTACTTTCAAATTCTTTTGCATTTAGCACCTAATGTAAAGCCTAGCATTGGCCCTGGTAAGGGAGTTGATCTGGTATGAAATGAACTGTGCTTTCAGCTTGTCCTGGGCTTCAGAAGCATTTTCGCCATCTTTTTCAGCAGTAACACAAGAAACTTTGTTATGAACTTGATGTCAGCAAAGGAGACCAGCTCATGTATGATAGCCAGTTTTCATTTTAGCACATAAGTGTATGATAGCCAGTTTTCATTCTTGCACACAAGTAATCCTTTGCAATTTTACTGTCTGGAAAAAATGTGTGAAATAAATCACCAGCATCACTAGGAACTGAAAGAGGAAGGTTCATTTCTAAAAGAAATTTAGTAAAACAAACTTCTGACCGAATTACAACAAGGTTCTTTCTGGTATTTATAAACATTTAAGTTCCGGCTGTGCTGTTGATGATGGAGCATCAAGCTGATGTTTATTAGTGTTTTCATGGCGCTTCTACGCCCCAAATAGCAAAATTACAATTACATAATTTGCAAAATGCAAACTTTTCTGCTTTATTAGATGGTTCTACAAATTAAACTTGATGGCATAATTGCCCTTATGGTTCTGTTTTCTTTTCATTCCTGGAGAAAATTCTGAATCTCCTGCTTTCTTTATTGACATAACTAGAAGCTGAATATTATGAAGATGAAATACAGTGATAGCGGCTTCACGCAGTCCAATATGTTGGTTAAAGACTGACATGGTAGCCTCAATTTTTAATGCACCAATCACATTTCAGAACTGTATATACCTATGTACTAAAGATGCCAACGGGTACCCAGATACTATGGTACCCACCCGTTCATGATAACCCAGGTAATAAATTTGGCAACTGGGCACCCCTTAAAAAAAAATAAAAAAATATTTAATAATAATAATAATAATAAAAAAGTTTCCGAATCACAATCGAAACAAAGAATAAGGAAAATAGTTCGATGCTCATGTCATAATCACATTTATTCATGTCACAGGGGCTCATATAGTTGCTTACACTTGTCTCCTTCATGCAACCTATTTAAGAATCAACGCCGATATTTCAAGCTAGATTTTGTATAGTGTAATAAATTTGGTACCAATTCTTAGCTCAGGCATTCAACTTTGTATGCCTGTCCAAAGTTTGTCTTGCTATCATACCCTTTAAGGAATCCCAGATCATTTTCCCACGCTACTGCTCAACATTGCCATGATATGCAAGTGCAACTTTCTGAATGGAATATTGCCCTCTCATTGGCCCAAGCAAAATGATGAACTGCACCTATTTATAACTTATTTTTGTATTAGTATATAGCACTTAAATTGTAAACAATGTGCCCCGTTCTCATCATTCGACCTGCGTCTAATTTCCTAATTTTCTATTTATAGTATTACATGAAACAGTTCCAAGAAAACAGACGTGTTTCTTGAATGTGAAACCACATGTCACAGATTCATTCTATTTTGATACCCACAAACGTAGGGGACCAGTCTAAACTGAAAATAAATTGCTCCAGATAAAGATAATAAATAGGTATAATTGCTGTGACTGATGGATGATATATCACTGAAAAATGTTAGAGGAGATGGATACTGTTAGCTTAAAAACATGCTGCATCCGAAAATGGACAAATCAATAGCACTTAAAAATTTTGAAATAAGAATTTGACAGTGATGTAATATAGCAGTCGTCATCTGTAGACTTTATGACTATTTGCAAAAGTACACAATGTAGACTAGTTAATGTGAGTGTTATGCATAAATAATTTATCAGTTTCTTTTGTGTCTATACTCTTGTACTAACTACTAATCCACATGGATTTAGCTGATTTGTGACAAGGATTTTAACTACAGATTCAGGTAAGAAGAAAAAATAAATGTATTTTCATAAACTTTTCTGTAATTAAAGCAGGTAATATATTGATGCTCAGATTACACTTTATTGCCACTTATATTAGTAATAATTACACTTATGCCTCTCTCAGGGGTTGGCATATATGAACCAATTACAAAGTAGTTTAGGTTCACAGTTAATATATTTTTTGAACAGGTACCCGATCGTTAAGATCAACAGGTATCCAGTAGAAATTTCCTAAAATTTTCACACCTCTACTATGTACATGCAATACATTTACTCTATGAATCAAATTGGGTGCCCATTCTAAACAGAAAATTGCAAGGTGATTTACAGTCTGACCTTTAGCCCATTGTATATGGTTATATACTCTAACTTACATTCTGACCTTTAGGCCATTGTACATGTTACATACTCTGACTTACAGTCTGACCTTGAGGCAACATTAAGGCAAAAGACCTCTGCTGACATGCTTTAACAACCTGGCCTTTAGATAAAAGTATGGCAGGTGCCTTTACTGACATGCTTTACTGTAACTTACAGTCTGACCTTTAGGTAACAGTATGGCAGATGGCCTTTGCTGACTTGCTTCTCATACATCCCCCTAAAAAAAAATAAGAAAAACTACAATGGCTTGCCATCACAAAACCACCACTTCTCTTATTTATATATATACACCACTCCCTCGATAACTCACACACAACGGGGTCCACAAACATAGACCGCGCTATAAGTGAGGGCGCAAGTTACCGAAGGACCTCCAAAAATTGAAAAAAATCGCTTGGACATCGAGAAAACAGCGGGGTGGTGGGGGTGTGTCGGGGTTAGGGAATTTCGCTGTTTAATGACTGAATTCTCATTTTACATTCACGTCGATAATAATTTTTAATAATACACTTTTTCTAATGAAGTTGTTCGTTATTCTGTTTAAATAACATTTATTTTCAAAATGTCCAACATGTGAAAGATCGTTCCAACTGGTTTCAACAACCATTACATTTACACGAAAACGTGTGTATTACGTCACTGCTTTTTGTTTTCTTGATGAGTCTGGTTCCCGGAATGGTATCGCATTGTATCCTGCCAAATTGGGAGTGAAAAGAGCAGGAAACTAGACCAACTGTTGATACACCACCAAACAAGATTCCTTTTGTTCAAAAAGCAAGCGAAATTTTCGTGAGACAATCGTCTACGTCAAATCTCAATTTTTGTGCTGTTCAATTAGTACAGTATTGATATCGTGATTTCATTGGAAGTAATAATGAAACTTTTTATCATTCTTGAGGATATTTCAAAGTGCCAGTTCAAGAATTCTCTGAAACTAGCTTGCCCACAATGGTCCGTATCTGAAACCAAGCTCTTTATTTTATGAATTCTTTTCACGTGGTTGATGTGCTATCTTTGATCACAGTTACCAATGAGTCGGTTAATTTAAGGTAGTTTATGTTACATGTTACATACACAATAACATTTATAACAGTGTTCAATTGATCAACTGAAGTGAGTTCACCCGACATACGACCGGGGCCAGCTAGATTTTAAGTTTGCAGGATTTTCGTGCCTTTTAACTTTTCTTTTATTTCACCTCCATTATTTGATTCAGAAGACATAATTAACATGATAATACAAAGGAGGCCAGCTTTTAATTCAGTGCAACAATGCAACAAATACTTATGCAAGTCAGTTATCAAAACACGGTCAGCACCTAAATAGGTTCTCAGAGAAAAGCTCGCGGACATATCTGTTATGGTAGATTGACACATTTTACGTTTAATTACAAGAGGACACATTGCATTTATGATGATTACACTTAAAAGGAACTAGAAGATAGAACTAGAACACAAATTTCAATTGATAAAAAAATTATTTAATTTGTATTTATTTATGAAAGTACTGCCTCCACTTGGCGTAAGTGACATTTTCATTGATCAAAATTTCCTTACATATCGTTAATTGCGGTGTGCTAGGAATGTCACTTGGAAAGAAAATGTAAAAAAAATTTTTATGACTTTTTAAATACTGGTATTTCATAATGTTGATTAAAATTTCCAGGTCCTATCTACCATTTTAGACGATAAAATGAGCGATATATCAAAGTTTTTGTAGCTAATTTTTATCGCGATTTCCATAAAGTTCATAAAATAGGGATCTATTTTTGGGGTAATTTCTGGTTTTAAAAAATGGGATCCACGCCTGACCCCACGTTGTAAGTGGGTTTGCGAGTTATCAGGGCGCAAGTTATCGAGGGAGTAGTGTATGTGTATATATATATATATATATATATATATATATATATATATATATATACAGATATATATATAAAGAATACAAATCATATGGCGAATAACAGTCCCTTCTAGTGCACTGGATCCAGCAAGGGATCACACGTCAGGGATTGCAAATGCAAAAAACCGACAACAGACAGTGCAAAACTAGTTTCTAACTAGCCAGAGTGCTTTCAACTTTAAATGAGTCTTTTTCAAAGGCTAGCACAAAACAGAGACAAGACAAGCAAAAACAGAAAAATTGTTGAGGTTAAAAAATTTTACAAAAGTTTCGTTGGCCTATATTTCAGTTGGCTGGAATGCGATGGAAGCCTGGAATAAACAAAACAAATAAAAATATATTAATACTGAAGAAAGTGTTAAGATAGCTTCATTTCATTTAAGATTCTTATCATCTGTTTAACCGATTTTGGTATTCCTGGCTTCCAAATGAAATGTGGGTCAATGGAACTTGAAAACATGTCTATTTGCTCTTGTGAGAATTTGAATTTATTAGTAAAAAGACATCAGAGTATTTAAGTATAACTTAAATATTATAAATTTCATTTGTAGAGAAGCATCAATATGGGCTGCCAAGTATGTGAGATATTCCTGAAAATCTGACTTATTGTTTCAAACATTGCAACATGCTATACAGTGCCGTTATATCGGCAGAAAGACCTCTACGCCCCAAACATAAATATCAGAGTCGAGGTCTAACACTGTAGGACTAGACTAGATGCCAGCTTATTTAATATCGACAATCTTACAAATCACCATTATATTTTTTCTGATATGTAGTTTTGAATCTCCAAAACCTGTAACATTATACCCCCTCCCCCCCACCTTCTATCCACTTAAAGATATTTTTAACCTTATTTGTAACAAGCCCCTGTGACAGATACTTCAGTCAAGTTCTTTGGGACTGTTTCAATCAGACAATCCCCTGTGTCGTACACTTCAGTCATGTACTATGTTACTGTTTCAATCAGACAAGCCCCTGTGATGTACACTTCAGTCACGTCCAATGAGACCATTTCAATCAGGCAAGTGTCAACATCTGACGCATTAGGTTTTGGACGATAGATATCATGTTTTGATTATAAGAAGTAACCAGGCTGAAAGATGTACAACCATGTCAGCCAATTATGTGCAACGATACGTCATTTCTGTAAACATTGGATCACGCGTTATTTTGGGTCAAAAATCCAATCTGTATCAAGAAAGAACGACCGTACTTTAAATAAGAAAAGTGATATTTATAAAGTGTACAAAAATATCCCACATTTCGACTTGAAATGCATATGAAAATGTGATTTCTAAATCTCAACATGATGACCCACTCCATGATCATCTTGAACCTGTAACCCAGAAAATCCTATTTACTATGTATCTTTTAGAATTGTACAAATAAATACATTATTTAAAAGATGGAAATTTATACCTTAAAAAATTATGCATCTTAATCCAAGTTTCCAATTTTACAAGAAGTTATCCCACACGTACAAAATCGTCTGCTACCCAACGTGTCAACTTGGCCGCTAGAACGGGATTCTCAAGAAATTCCCCTGCGTAGTCTGTTTCTAAATTCTTTAGTAATGCTTCCCCATAAACAAGACATTGTAAACACATTACATTCTATTCATTGTTGTTTCTCTTCCACATAATAGCTTATTTTTTATAAAATGTTGAACTTTACTACTTTTTTTACAAGATCGGTTTAGTTTGCTTAATACCTCTTGCCATTTACTGACATTGTTACAATGAATTTTGCAAAACTAGCTACACCACTCCCTCGATAACTCGCACCCTGATAACTCGTGAACCCGCTTATAACGCGGGGTCAGGCATGGATCCCAATTTTTAAGCCAGAAAATACCCAAAAATTGATCCCTATTGGTTGAACTTGAAGAAAATTGCGATCGAAATTGGTAATGGAAACTTGATATATCGCTCGTTTTATTGTCGAAAACGGTAGATAGGACCTGGAAATGTAATCAACATTATGAAATAACGACTTTTAATAAGAAGTCATATAATTTGTTACATTTTCTTTTCAAACGACATTCTTAGTAAACCGCAATTAACAATATTCAAGGACATTTTGATCAATGAAAATGTCACTTACGCCAAGTGGAGGCAGTACTTTAATAAATAAATACCAATTAAAAAATTTTTTTATCAATTGAAATTTGTTATAGTTCTATCTTTTAGTTCCTTTTAAGTGTAATCATTATAAATGCAATATGTCCTCTTGTAACTAAATGTAAAATGCATCAATCTACTGTAACAGCTACGTCCACGAGCGTTTTGCTGAGAACCTAATTAAGTGCCCACCATGTTTTGATATTGGACTAGCAGAAGCATCTGTTGCATTGTTGCACTAAATAAAAAGAGGGCCTCCTTTTCTATTATCACAGTAATTACGTCTTCTGAATCAAATAAAGCAGGTGGAATTGAAAAAAGTCAAAAGGCATACAAATCCTACAAGCTTAAGAACCAGCGGCACCGGTCGTATGTCGGGTAACTCATTTCATTTGATCAATCGAACACTCTGATACATTTTATTGTGTACATATCTAATTAAACTACCTTAAAAATTACCTACTCAATCATAAATGTGATTAAAGATAGCAAAGCAACCAAGCGAAATGAGTACTTCGTAAAATAATGAGCTTTGTTTCACAGATACAGACCGTTGTGGGGAAAAACGAGTTTCAGAGATTTCCTGAATTCACACATAGAGATATCCTCAAGCATGATCAGAAGTTTCACTTACTTTTGCAATGAAATCACGGCATAAATATTTTACTAACTGAAAAATACAAAAATTGAGTTTCAACATAGATGATTATCTGATGAAATAAATGTTACTTGTTTTTGATAAAAAGGAATCTTGTTTAGTAGTGTATCAATTGTTAGTCTGGTTCCCTGCATTATAGACTCCTAATTTTGTGAAATACTATTATACAACAATCCAGGAACCAGACTAATCAACAAAACAAAAAGCCGTGACGTAATACACGCATCTTTTCGCATACCGTGTTTGGTTGTTGAAACCAGTTGTAATCATGTGATCAATCTTTTTTAGATGTTGGATATTTTGGAAATAAATGTGATATACAGATAATAATGAACAACTTTATCAGAAAAAGCGCTTTATTGACGATATTTCTCGACTCAATTATAAAACGAGGATTCAGCCATTAAACAGCCCTGTCGCCCCCCAGCGTTTTTTTGGGATGTCTAGCGGGTATTTTGGAGGTCCCTCGGTAACTCGTGCCCTCGATTATAGTGCAGTCTGTGTTTTTGGACCCGGATGTGCGCAAGCTATCGAGGTAGGTGTGTATAAACCTGACCAAATTACTCGACTGAACTGCTGACAGAAACAGTCCAAAGAAATGTATTTCATTTCTACAGCCAGATGGATAAACATTACATCTTTACAAAGCTGTGCGCAGAAGAGGCCGACATACGAGGAGTCATGAAAACACGGGGTGGTATCCCGTGTGTCCAAAATTAATATCATTTTGAACAGAATATTCTGGCGGCAATTACCTCTTTTAAATAGGAAGCATTGCAGTATTTTATTTTCGTCAATCGGTCGAATTCGGTATGCGTTTTGCTTCAATATTGGAGATGGAAACCTTAGGTGTGCAGAAATGCCCGACAGCATTGTATATAGTAACTGTCAAAATAAGACATCAGACGTTACTCTATCGAAAAACATCAGAGGTTACTCTATCGAAAACATTACTGTCAGTGACAGTAGATAGTTACTGTTATATTTCTAAAGGCTCATTTTTTAAGAAGAAGATTCAAAACTGGGACCAACATGTTGTTCCACGCCTTTTTATTTTACCTGAAAAAAAAAATCGTCAGCACCTTCGAGTAACACCGGGGTAATTGGGAGGAGATAAAAAGAGGACCAAATTAGCAACTAGACCTACGTTACTCCCACTGATACTTTTCTTCTTTTTCGCAGTCTGGATCCAATTCATCAAATTAGAAAAGGGTGTGAAATTTGAAGAACGTGGTGCACCACCGAAAGTTCAATCGGAAGTATGTAACTGCATTTGGACCACCTCGGGTATTTACAAAACAAATCCGAGAATTTGCGATAGTCATGTACACTTGCCTCCGCACTAGAGACCGGGCACACAAAGTTGAATGGCCGATAAGTGTAGAAATTCAAGGTGGTGAAATACAAAAATGTGTTGGCAATAAAGAAATTGCATTAAATTAGTTATTTCCAGCCGTGCTGCAACCGTTTTTTTTTTTTTTGTATTAGTCAAAACTATATCAATTAAAGAAGTAATGAATGTAATGTTTGTTTAAAGTCCCACTCTGCGGTAATATCATTTTCAGCCATTACGTGTAACTTGGAGTGAGCATAAGAATCTTTTTTCAAAATACAGCAGCTTGTATCGTTGCTTATAATTTACGTATAAATATGTAAATTATAAGCAATGATACGAGCCCATGTATTGCTCATCTAGCCTGTTCTTCTCTCGTAAATAACAGATGAAATCCGAATGCAGCTTTACTAGGATAACGATTTTTTTTTTTTCCTATATGGTCTCTACATTTGTTTCTTAACAGTGAACTTCCACCGTGTCCAAATCCTAATAAATCTTATGCTAATCTAAAATACTTTAAAATATGAACATATAGTGAAGTTCTTCTGATAGGTTATCTAGCATTTTATTGGAGAGACTGGACTGTAAAAACAAAAAAAAATTACTGTCAAATATTTCACGTACGGCTCAGCATAAATGCTTCATCACACTCTGTGCATTGTCGCCGAAATACACAAGACAACCACACAATAATGTTCAAATCCTAAAGAATAAACAAGTACCTTTAAATCAATGCCAGTAAATGCCTAAATCTAACTTTGTATCACCGCCAAAATCAGAGGAAAAATGCACTAAAAATAGACTGGAACTACTTTCGTACTGAACCGGAAGTAATTAATGTGACTTGAGTCCATACATTCGAACACTCGGGTACTGAACTGGAAGTAACAAGTGCGACTCGAGTCTACACATTCCATGTATGATCTGATGCATTGATCACGAAGTTGCGAATGAGATGTTGAAGAATGGAAACGTTATCCGAGTCCGATACATTAATAATTTTTATTTATGACTTTGATAACGTGAAAGATTAATAATAATAATAATAATAATAATAATAATAATAATAATAATATTATTATTATTATTATTATTATTATTATTATTATTATTATTATTATTATTATTATTAATTTCATTTGTTGTAGGTAAGGTTTGTCTTGACACATATTTGTTAATATTTTTCTGCTAAAGAAAAACTGATTTATCTTCGTTATCGAGGATATATGGACGGTTATGTTATGATCAAAATTCACATCGTTAAACTGAAAATATCTTTAGAATTCCTGCATCTGTTGTTTAGGAAGTCCTAAAGAGTGCCATATCGTCATAATATCCTTTGCGTGCCTCCGTCATAAATATTCGCCCTGCGGTAAACGTTGCAAGATGTGTAACACAATGGCTGCTCATGTTATGCCATATGTAAAGAATATTCGATAATCGAATAGCACTTGGAGAAACTTCGTATGATTCGATTCCAGCTGGCGATTCCAGCAAGTGGTTTGAGGAAGCTATTGTTACGACTCTGTGCTCTTATACTAAGTAACAGAAAAAGAAAAACCAACAAATTTAGTATAATCCAACAAATAATTTATTTCCATAGAATATAATGCGAACATTTAAAAGGAACTTACAGTATTGTGAATTATATCCCAAATAATCCTAAAAATTATATCACAAATCCAAAAGTATAAAGTACTGAATGAATTTCAGTGGCGTTCCGAATAAATTCCAATCTTAAATGTGTTAATATGCCATTGAATATGTCCGTGTACCAAACATTTTTCTGTTACGACTCTATGGCCACAAACTAAGCAACAAAAAGAAGCAAAACCAACAAGTTTGGTAAACGTAACAAATTATTTATCAATGTTATAAATGAAAATGTGAAAGGAACTTACAGTATTATGAAGTGAATCCAAACTAATCCTGATAAAGTTCTATGAATGTCCAAATGAATGAAAATTTCCGTATAAATTTCAGAACCGAAAATGTAATGGTCTGCCAAGAATCGTGACGTTGTCAAGATGGCGTTGTCCATAACTCCCCTGAATAATTCACAATAGTTCCAGAATAATAGTATAGTCCAAACAATGATCCTTTTCTATTTCCACTGAACAGTCCAAACAAATGATTTCCTCTCGAATAATATCTGAGTACAACACGTCTGACAACTTACAACAGGAACACAAGAAATGAGAATGACTCCAAAATAGGAATGAATTTAATTGTTCAGTTCTCTCCTCATATATACCTTCTATTACGACTATATTTTACAACATACTCCAGGCGAAAGATCTTAATACTCAGTTTATCTCTTAATTTCATATTCGTGTGACCTAGACTGACCATCGGGAAGTTTCTGAATTCTTCTATAACTATCCAGACTCCATCAGCCAATAACAAATTAACCCAAAGTCGTCATTAAGTCTTACTATTAAGATTATTAGTAGTAACTGTCAACACAAATGTAAGCACCTATTTATAGATCCTGTGTAATTTTACTGTCTTAACAGGCCCTAGTCACGTCGGCAAATGTCTGAATTTGTAATTCCGAAACATAAAATATATTATATAATTTTATCACAAGGAACCGATAGCAACAAAGAGTACAGTTTTCATATAAATCTGAAGCTTAATATTCTTAATGTTCTCAGTTTCCTGAAAAGACTCATTTGTATTATGATGATACAAACACAATTTTGGCTATAGTACTCTGATCACAGTCATATCCACGGACAGAGAACTCGAGGTAAATTGGGTTCCCCGATACTGGCGCTCTTTGTGTGCAACCTTGAGTGAGCAAAAATCAGTATCTTTAAATCGTCAAGGTTAAAACTAAAAGACCCACGTGTTACAACTCTGTGTCTTAAACTTTGTTGGAGAAGAAGAGAAAACTGACAAGCTTAATACAGTCAACAACCGACTCATTTCTCTAAGTTACAAAGTAAAAATTTAAAAGATGCTAACGGTATTGTGATTTAAATCCCAAATAATCCCAAATGTCCTATCACAAGTACAAAAGTACAGAATGTAGTGAATGAATTCGAATAGTCTTGAATGTTAAGATTTGCAAATAGTCTTGAATATGGTCAAAATAATTCCAAAGTAATGTGTTAATGCAAATGTCCATGACAACATAATTTCTCTCAAATTATACCACAACACAACTTTAAATGATTCCACAGACTGATCTTAAGACAGGAATGAATAATGTGTTTTGCCAAACTCATATTTATACATGTTTGACTTGACCTACGACGTACTAGTGTTACGTGTAGGCTCGTACAAAAGTAACAAAAGAAAAGACTGAAGCCAACAAGCTTTGTAAATTTTAACAAAATAATTTATTTCCCTAGAAAACAAGGTAAAAATATGAAATAGGACTTGCGGTTTGTGAATATAATCCAAATATTAATCCTAGAATTCAAAAAATATAAGTCCTATCACTAAACAGTTCTAATTGAATCCAGGTTTGAATCTCGATGAAATTCCAATATGGAAGGCGATGACGTCAGATGAGGTCGTTGTACTGATGGCAACAGTTCCTCGTTGAATCACAATTTATAATGTTCCCGTTTAGAATTCCGGAAAAAATTTCCACTAAATGTCTTTCTCCCAGAATTTTTATAAAGAAGAACACTTGTGTATTTTCTAGAGAATATAAATTATTAAATCCACAAAATAGAAGAAGTCTAAATCAACTGGCATCAACTTAAAAAAAAAAAAAAAACACCTTGAGCTCTAAAGGTGTAAAATACGACTGACAAATCTACTAGAAAACGTCTGTTTTAACCCACGATTTTAGATCACATGGTGGATCACGTGACGGGGCTACGTGATCACTAATTTGAACAGCGCAGTTAAAAAAAAAAAAGCCATTTAGCACGTAGTCTAGAATAGCCCTATCTAAGAATCAGATTCTCACGCTGAAAAACGAAAGGCTGTTTACAACTTAGCTAACACGTGGGCCGAACATGACCTTGGTAATGACCAATCATTTTCGCTTAGTGTTTACAAACGTCTCAACAAAGGTGAACTAAAAAAAAGTGATAAAGTAATACTTTTGCGTTCTAATCAGGTCAAAACAGAATACTGAATTTTTCAAAAATATCAAATCCCGTGAAATTTATCATTACAATAAAATGTTATGAAACGAAAATAAAAAAAAAAGAATTTTAAAACTAATACACAAGTAATTAAATTACATATACGTAACAATAATATATTCTTCTGTTGTTGTTGTTGTTGTTGTTATAGGGTTTAACGCCATTTTTCAGCACAAGATAGGCTATA
>JAECUM010009382.1:0-76357 GCA_016617855.1 Megalonaias nervosa | reverse complement strand
CCTTTTTATTCTTTAAATTGAGAATACATCTGAGACCGTTGTTGCAGACATGGTTGACATTCATCTTTGTTAGTAAAAATGACAAAGAATATTGAGAACAATCCCTTGACTTCTACAAATTAACACAAAGTGATGTTGTTCGTAATCTGCAGGCCTCCCAATTCCATTCTGATTATATTATTTGCACATGGTGTCTGTTCATTGGGTGATTGTTGTTTTGTAATACTCTGATCATTGCCAGAAGGTAAACATGGCTCATGAGTTTATCATTTGGCATTAGTGATAAATCATTCAATTTTCAGGGAGGGTTGGGCTGCGGTAATTTATTTGAACAAATTCCAATCTCCACCCCACCCAAAAATATTCTTGCTGTTGTTTTTTTTATAAAACAAAAAACCCAATATATAATAAGCTCTTCTCATCCACACATTTTTGTAACACCCATTTTTATTGGAAGCAAGCCATATCAGTCTCATTTTCAATGCCAGCAACAGTTTTGGTTGTCAGCATCAGCATCATCAACAGTTTAAGGTTTTTGGCTGAAATTGGCATATGTTTCCTAAAGCTGAAGTGAAGAAGCAAACACTTAAATGAAAATACTTTTTTGCAAATATTTGAATAGAATATTGTTACTGGAGTACTCATTTGTTTACCAAGTGAGCTAGGTAACATTTTGTACATGAAAGAGACAACATGCAAAATATGTGATGTTGATTGACTTCAAGGGAACAACTTCAACCTTGCTAATTAGCCTGAAACTGAAACTCTGACTCGCAAGGTACTGTATGAATTTGCAGTGGTCAGATTGCTCATTAGGTACTCTATGAATTTGCAGTGGTCAGATTGCTCATTAGATACTGTATGAATTTGCATTGGTCAGATTGCTCACAAGGTACTGTATGAATTTGCAGTGGTCAGATTGCTCAGTAGGTACTGTATGAATTTGCAGTGGTCAGATTGCTCAGTAGGTACTGTATGAGTTTGCATTGGTCAGATTGCTCAGTAGGTACTGTATGCATTTGCAGTGGTCAGATTGCGCAGTAGGTACTGTATGAATTTGCAGTGGTCAGATTGCTCAGTAGGTACTGTATGCATTTGCAGTGGTCAGATTGCTCAATAGGTACTGTATGAATTTGCATTGGTCAGATTGCTCAGTAGGTACTGTATGAATTTGCAGTGGTCAGATTGCTCACAAGGTACTGTATGAATTTGCAGTGGTCAGATTGCTCACAAGGTACTGTATGAGTTTGCAGTGGTCAGATTGCTCACAAGGCACTGTATGAATTTGCAGTGGTCAGATTGCTCAGTAGGTACTGTATGAATTTGCAGTGGTCAGATCGCTCACAAGGTACTGTATGAATTTGCATTGGTCAGATTGCTCACAAATTTGACATTGACATTGTCATTCAGGTAGAAATGATATGATATTACAGGGTTCATTTTAGTCTGCACCTTTGTACCAGCGATGCCTAATTTGCAATGTTTGGCAAGAAAGTTCAATCTATTGCACCTGTATACGATTACAGTTAACATGGGATTCAATCCCACAGTTGCTTACTAGAGTCTGCTCATTGCCAAAGAAGTATCAAATCATCAGTTTTATTGTTTGACAGAGATTTGTTACTATTTTTGATTAGTTTGGCACCAATTAAGAGCAGATAGTCAATCACTGGTAGATAATATAAAGAAGACAAGATAAAATATTAATGTAAACACTACTGAATTTATTCCCTGGTTGTGTAGGGAGGAAAGAATGTATTCATATGTCTCAAATAATTCTAGATGGGAATGGTTATATTATATTGCTGGAAAATTGAATATTTTTTCCAGAAATTTATCTACAAGTGTCTATGACAATGATATATGTTTGAATTTCTTTAATTAACAAGAAACAGGCAAGGGAGCTTATGACCCTTTTTTCAAAATGACTGTATTGAACTGATGGGTGTCATTGAGTTCCACTTATTCCATTTCTTGAAAAAAAAACACCATGACATTTAATATGGCAAAAATATGCTATTGAATGGGGAATAAAAAGCAACAAAGCCTTTACATATCAATCAACAAGAGCTAAAGGAATTTGTGAAATGTCGGACATTTTATTCCTTTAGGAATACAGTAGTTGTAGTCAGTCACATTTGCCATTAGGTATTATCACCTCTTCTTGATCATCTTACCTAGCAAATTTATTAAAAACAAATGTTACAGTGCTTTCTTTAATGTTAGATGAATATTAACATTTTAAATTATATATCGATGTCTATTTATCATAAAAGAATGGACTCTTCAAACTTTGTTATACTCCCTTATTAGCATATATATATATATATATATATATATATTTCTTTTACTGCTTTCAGACGCAGTGACCTTGTCTGTCTTTTCATGCATTGACCTCATCAGCCTTGATGTGTATTGGATGTTTTTGTCACATGACCAAGTAGCCATCATGTAACTGCCTCTGAACTGATGAAAATGATGCAGAGATATTTGTAGGCCATTGAGTAAGAAACTTAGATGATACTTGTTTGAGTGTTGTCAATTGTTACAACATGTGGGGCACTGATAGTGAAGATGAACTTCTGTGCCAGGCTCTCGATGAAGTAGAAAATGGTCTACGGTGTACTGATGAAATAAATGATCAAGGGGATTTACCCAATTTTCCAGATGAAGATTCTTTGGAAAACATTGACAGATTCTCAGAGGACACTGATGATTCACGTTTGGATGAACAGATCAAGTCTGATGATGAGAGGCAATTAGGATTTCAGCAAAATGTAGGTGACAGTGGGATTGATAAACTGATAAATACCACATAGAGCCCAGATATCAGGCATGCAATTGATTAGACACTGAGTATTTGTAAGGCAGGGCTGAAGAGTATGGGCTCTTGTGTGCCACATTTAGTAAGCATTTCAGATGATGATCTAATCAAATGGTTGAGTAAAACTTTTAATTGAAGTGGTCAGAAAGGATGGAGCTCCATATCCACATACATTAAAACTCATGTGTATTTTTGGAACCCCACACATCGTAGTGGGGCACTTAATCCCCTCCACTTTTGCTCCATGACAGCAAGAAATACCTACAAATCACCATTGTGCCTTGGCTGGCATTCCAGTGGCACCTCCACCTTCAGGGAGCTGGTCTGCTTTACTGATTGTCATGTGAACAGCCAAAATGAATGAAGACCACCCATGGAAAGGCCGAGATGCCATGAGGCATTTACAATAAGATACCATTTCAAGAATCAGTGATCTTTATTTCGATCATATATGTGGAGACAAAAAATTAATTTCCAAAAATTCTTATATATTCATTACATTGAGAAAATGTTGCTTGACCTTTCTTGCATTAAGTTAAGGCTTTTAGATTATTCAAACAAATCTGAGAAGAAAAACAAATGTGCACTGACTTGACAAGAGAAAGGCCTTGTTGAGCTTCTCTTAAACGGAGTAAATTTGTTCTACTGTATAAATATGAAGTTAATCCTCTGAGGTAAATCCCAGACAACAGCAGCTTCTGTTTAAAAACACAAACAACAAAATAGAAAACACCAACTTTACACGTAGATGCGAATAACAGTTATCTGGAATTTAATTGTCTGTACCTCTGAGGATAACTTATCATGTTTAAAACAGTAGGATAAATTTACACTTTTCAAAAGAAGCTCAACAAGGTCTTGTCAAGTCAATGTGTAAGTTTGATTAGATTTCATAGAATAAAATAAAAGCATCAAGTTATTGAAAATGATGTTGAGCAGACTTTCCTAAATGAAAAATATTCATTAGTATTAGTTCAGTTTTCAAGGCATTGTGACTGTTAATATTATCTAAAATGTGATTTGGCATTATATCTATTATGTTACCTTCATTAGTATTAGGAAACTTAAATAAAACAGCTCCTCTCCATGAACCTCTGAAGAGCATGCGTGCAGGGGTCATACACAGTACACCACTCACGTTTGATAGAGAACACACCCACTCCGCAGTTGTCCTCCATGACGATTGTGAAAAAGCATGGTGTGCAGAGCAGTTCTCCACAAGCCACTGTGGCAACTCTGTCAGGACACGTGGTGCAACGATTGAGTTATATTTTCTTAATCTTCTCCACTCTTTCCACTCCCCACCATCATGCATGGGGTTCCAAAAATACACATGATCTGTACTGTAGTCCTACAGTAAGGGTGAAACAATTTGTTGATACATCCTTGCATCGTTTCTTTTGCTCTGCTGACACAGATATTGACACAAGAGGTAGAGAATTGATACAGACATTACTTACCACATGCAAATCATTTTAATCTTCCTTCGTCATGACTAATTATTGGTCACTTGCCTTTTTATTCTTTAAATTGAGAATACATCTGAGACAATTGTTTCAGGCACAGTTGTCACTCATTTTTGTTAGTAAAAACGACACAGACTATTGAGAACAATCCCTTGACTTCTACAAATGAACACAAAGTGACGTTCGTAATCTGCACCCCCCCCCAATTCAGTGCTAATTATCTTATCCCAACAGCATGTTCAGCAAAAAGAGACATTCCAAATATGTTCCACATGTGTAATAAAGTACTTGATTCATTGATTAATCAGTTTTGTGAGAAATTTCTATGTTGTTTTGTATCTGATCTACTTTGGTTTGAAAGCTACAACACTGATGTGTTACACTTAATATAAATGATTGTTCAGCTAAATTTGATTGACACATGGGGCCCTGGAACAAGCATTATGTTGCAGTTTGAACCTTGTATCAAGGCAGTTTTACAAATGTGCGTTTAAAATCTGGGTTCCCAACAGTGTTCATCTTCAGATAACAATTTCATTCTGTAAATGTTGGCTGATGGTAGTAACAGCGACAATAATTTTAAAGTTTTGAAATATATCAGATTATTGGAGCTGTGAAAGTGTTAATGGAGATACCACTGAGTGATTTTGTGCTCGAAAGTCTAATGTGCATGCTGGATGGACAAAAATAGACGGCATGCCAGTCAATCCCCTGTCAGTTTTATTTGGAAATTAAATGTCAATTAAATGTAGAATACCAAGCCTTAAAATGCAGACATACAGAATGCAATTTTCATTTCTTTCTCAAACAATTGAGCCCTGTGGGATCAAATGCTACAAAACTATATATCCCTATAGGGTCAAGATAAACTGAATAAATAAGAATGAAACAGAAAATTCAGAATATATTTATTTGATCAAAATACCTTGGTCTGAACAAGCAGACTATGGGACCAATGGACTTGAAACCCTTATACAGCATAATTGAACAGATAACAAATCTGTTGTAGTAGTCAGTAATGCAATGATTCAAGAAGGGAAACTTTGTTGGGTCCTATGTTAGAGGAAACTCTTATTTTGGAGCAGAAGTATCCAAAAAATAATGCATGTGAGCTCTGGAAAATTGTACATAACTAGCTATGTACTGTATGTGCCCCCTTCAGACAGAAGAACAGAACAATATTCATTGATAGATAAGGAACAGAGTATGTTGTTGTTGTAGAGTTTGACTCCATTTTGCAGCACAAGATAGGCTATACATGGCGGCCAGTATAACTGGTGGAAGAAGACCCCTGGAAAACCCCGGGAAGAACCACCAACCCATGAGAAGCTACTGACAGGCTTTCTCATGCACCCACGTTAGCCGAGCCTGAGACTCGAACCCACGCAGAGAGGTTAGATGGCAGTGATCCAGAACAGTGAGCACTTTAGACCACTTGGGTCACAACAGAGTATGTTCAGAAAGAACATAATGCTTATACAACTAGAGGTGGCATCTTGAAAGATTTTGATTTTAATAGAACTTTAACAGAGTGGAGCAGGAAGAAAGAGGACAGATATTAAAGTCTTGGGTTAATGTTGAACCGTGGCTGTTCTCCCCCTCCTTTTTCCTACTCCCCATTTATTTTGTTGACAAGGGGGTAGCTGCCCCCATTAGACAAAATCCTGGCAGCATCTCTGCTCAAATTGTACATGGGGAACAAATTTGGAATCCATCTTTTTATGCAGAGATATTTAATCAGTGACTTGACATGCAGACAGGATAAATAAAATTAGCACAGAATTGGCGATGGGGCAGATTTCAAACTGCTTGACTTTGTTACCTTGCGTAAATTTTTTTTTTTTTTTGGATAGAATGGGAGTTTTGTTATCAGTAGTTTTCCTTCTTCACTAACAAAAATAAGTAGATGTAGATGTGGCATTGTCTTTTGCATGTGCAGAAGTACAGTGTGATATATTTTGTTGGTATTCATCTCCACTCCCATGACCAGACTTGTTCTAGATGAGCCAGTTTTCTTTGCATGAGGAGACTCCATTATTTCTTTGTTTTGAAGATAACATTGTAATGTCCTCCAGGTTTAAGTAACACTTGAAACTGGTAATAAAAAGTTTTTAAAGCATTCATGCAGTGCAAATCATCATGCATCTGATCAAATGGAGCTTGCCTTAAATGGCCTAAAACGTTGAATACAACTGACTGACAACTTGTTTGAAAGTAATTTTGTTATCTTGTCATTGATGAGAATGGTCTTTATCTGCCTCAGATGTGGGAGGTCGTGGGTTCTAACCTCAGCAGAGTCCTACCAAAGACTTATAAAAATGGTACTAACAGCTTCCTCGCTAGGCACACACTCTAAAGATGGAAAAACCATCAGTTGATACTGTATCTTATTGTAGTATTTGATTTTGGCATTTTATAGTCAGCCAAAGAAATCAGTCCTGTTTGGAGATCTGAAATTAATATGTTCAAATTTAATCTAATTTATTTGACACATGTTTGTATAATTTTGATTGTGGACAAGTTAGATACAGTTTTGAGATAGTGTCTGCATTTAAGCGTCTGCATTTAATTGAACAGGTAAACAAGTATCTGCATCTCTTTACTGTCCATCTTTAGCAGATATGGTCGAACTAAGCTGAAGATAAACAGGAAAAATAACATTCTCGATTTTTAATCTGAATCCTAAAAAAAATTGTCAACATCAGGTCATTTATGTAAATGATTGGGTCTGATTATCTGAAATCAAGATGATATAAACATATATTCCATGATGGATCAAAAGGAGATGAGAGATAAAGACACAAGAGTGGTAACCTATCCAGCCAATCGGATGCAAGATTTGTCATCAAACCAATCTGAGATAATGATAATATAAGCATATAGGGTAATTTTGATAACAATGTCAGTCAGTCAGATGCAGATCACCTCATTGGAATCTGTCTCAATCCAGACCATGATGAGCTAACTGATTAGTCCACCTTGAACTCTATAACGAGTAAGTGAAAAGAACTTGTACAAAGAAATACTGATGAAAACATGCCTGATGCACTCCATCTATACTGCCATGGTGAAAAACAAAGCCATTTTGATTCCATAATCTATTATATACTTATCTATACATAGACCCAAAATGGACATTCTAGGTCTCAACTATCAATTAGTATTTCCACCAACAATAATTTGAGTCATTTTTCACATTTACAGTTGTCAGTTTGACCAATGTATTGCATAAGACAAGAAATGTTAAATTCTGTTTTGAAAATGATAGGCACACCAGAATAATCTATTTCTTGCTAAAGTCATGTGTTAAGAATATGTGGTCTTAAAATAAGTAATAGAAAAGAGTGAAAAGCAACAAGCTTTGTAAATTCCTAAAATACAAAAGTGAAAAATATAAAAAGAACTTGTGGTATTGCTAAATAAATCCCAATAATCCAAGAATTTCTAACACAAGTTCTAATGATTAAAGTTCTGGATAAATTTTAGTGGTATTCCAGCATAAATCCCTCTAGAGACCTGTGTCATGGTGAGGTTCTAACAGTTTTTTGTTGGATCATAATAATATAATCAAAGAATTTATCCTTATCTGAATTTAGCTATAAATCAAAGTCTCTATTTCCGTGAATGTTATTCATGAGCACTTAGTATTTCCAGAGAAAAAAATAACTTGCATTAAATAATTTGAATAAATTCCAGCCCAAATGAAACACTGGACACAACAATAATATAACTGATTCTGTTTAGATCTTAGAGCATGAATGAAACTATTATTTAATGGAATGTTTGATTGTGGAAGCTTCCAGATGTAATAATATATAATTGTGGTATACAACAGGTAGACCTGGCATTTCATGGGGAATTTCCAATGTTTTGGACTCAGAATGAGATAAATATGTTGTTTAGAAAACCAAACTCAATGATTCGGGTCAGATAGAAAATGTACTTGATTTTGGACAAGGTCAAGTCCAAAATACAATTATCCATAGTATATAATGAATACAGAATACAAGCTAGCAAACAATGCAATTTAAATTTACATAACACAAGAAATTGCTGTTTCCTCCCTGAGAATTGAAATCATGTAGAACAGGGTTATATTTTTAACATACAAGAGAAAGTACTGTGATTACTGTCACAGAGCACAGCGCCTGTACTTGTTTGTTTGATTGGTCCGTTGGTATGTTTGCCAGAGTATATCAATCTGCCTTGTTCTGACTGAGGCACCTTATCAAAACTTCACTTGTGGGGCTCACACAGATTACACTCTTGTGCATAGGTTATGTGTAATATGATTCCAAAAATTGTGGCTAGTTTGTTCACCATGCAAGTGTTGATGCAAATCATAATTGTGTGCATGTCACATCGATGGAGTTTACGTAGCAGTCTCCAAGATGCAAGTAGTATCTTTATATTGGTTTGTTGGGTTACTGATCTAGGTGAATGCCCCCAATACCCACATGACTTTCCTTTTGCACGCAGTGCTACATGATAACTTCATTGTTACATATATGTAATTTAATTGCTTGTGTGTTAGTTTTAAATTCTCTTTTATTTTATTTTTATTTCATTATATGTCATTATAATGATAACTTTATTCACTGGATTTGACATTTTTCCAGTAAATTCAGTTCAGTTCTTTTTAGCCTGATAAACACGCAGTAGCTTGTTTACATTGTATCAGTCGGTGACCTAGACCTCGTACCAGTAACACCTGTAAAGTAAGCAACTTTTTAAAAAAAATTTTTTTAATTCATTCTCAGTGAAGAAATCACTGATTTTCAGTCAAGGTCGGGTTTCCCAGAGGATTGACCCTCATCCGGGACTTTGTTTTGCGTATCAGTTGGGTTTATTAACACATGTTATTATAGTTTTAGTCAGTAGTAATTAATACCTTTGGAGCTAAAAGGTAATTTTGTGTTGTTGCCAGTTTGATTTGAATTTTTCTCTTTTTCGGAATTAATAATTTATTTTCCCTGGGAAACACTTGTGCTCATTTGAATTCTTGGACAAAGACATTTATTGGAAATTATTCGGAATTCTAAAGCCGGATTATTATTCTTGGATTCAACAAGGAACTGTTGACACGTCAACACAAAAGAGGTTATAGAAGATGTCATTGCCTTCCATCTTGGAACTTCATCGGGATTCGAACTGTGATTCACTTAGGACTTTTTATTGTCAGGACTTATATTCAATAATTCTAGGATTCATTTTGGATTAGATTCATAAACCGTAAGTCCTTTTTCATATTTTTACCTTGTTTTCTAGGGAAATAAGTTATTTGTTAAATTTTACAAAGCTTGTTGGCTTCACTCTTTTCTTTTTTACTTTTGTACGAGCCTAGTCACGTAACATTCACTTCACTTAGATGGTTCACATGCACAATTGCATGTGATGTGGGTCAAAGTCATAGGGGTGAAGAAGGCTTTGACATGGATCAGTAGCCAAAATCTCAAACCACTACTGTCTAGGGCTGCAACAATACACTTTCAGCTGTATCATGATATATCATCGTATTTCTTGTTGTATTATGACAATATTGCATTATTTTGAAACATTTGCATAAAATGTTAATACTATTACAAATTATAGTAAAGTGATATGCTTTAATAAAACAAACACATACTGGGAAAGAACCTACAAGAGTCTTCAAGATTGTAGTGAAATTTGATGACTAACAACTAAATAACTTGTGTCACAACACAAATGTAGCTACATGTACATTTCTGAAATCCGTGATTATATCTCATAATATTATGTCATGTTCTTTTTATAACATCGACAGTCATCAGAGTTGGGGATGTCCATTGAACTGTTACTATGTCTCCAGCAATGCTGAATACTCACTCTGATGGGATTAGATGTCACTGGAATATACAATCTTTTTCTTGCTAGGTATGCTAGGAGAGGAAACTTAAGCTTGTTTTCTTTCTGCACGTGTAAAGAATCATCAGTCAGTGCAGTCAGAGGCACCTCTTTGTACAAATCTGTTTCCTCTATCAGAACTTCACTTGGTCCCCTTTTGTTTCTCTACAATGACAGCATTGTGAAAGATGGATGCTAATCCTGTTTTTGGAGGTTTCGAAGAGTCACCGGTTGTCTTCATGGTGTCTACAGGAGGTTTTGTGTCTGTACAAGGGTATAAGGAAACTTCTCAGACCATGCTTTTCTTATGCTTCTGATAATCATATAATATCAGCATTATTGATAATGCTAATGTGAACAGGTTTTTTTTAACGTCAGTATTGAATTATGATTAATTTATTTTTATTTTCAGTTAGGATATATAGGCAGGAATAAATAAAAATATTTTGCAAAACTGTACTAAAATTCAAACAGTGTGACCATGTAGCTACAATTTGTGTCAGGCATCATGGTTCAAAAATGTCCTCTTTAACTATATTTCATTTAATGTCATAAAAATGTTTAAAAGGAGAAATGTGTTACAAATTGTAAATATTATGTGTATCATTGTTGTTCAGCTATATCAACAATCACATGCTCCCAGTACCGGTTTAACTTGAACCAGATACACCTCTTAAAACTACCCCTGTTTAGAGAGCCAGGCATCCTTGAACCTTGGATCTAGGACTCTTCTCTATAGAGTCCTGAAAAGCATAGCATACATCACATTCTGTATCTCAAGAACCTTTCAAGCATATCAGCAGCTGAGTTTCCTCATGTGGCAACATTAATTACCAAAGTAACACTGCTTATTGCCATACCTTCAAAGCATACAGACTGCTTAATTTTGTCTAACATAAATATTCTTGTAGCTATTTTTAAGAACCCAAAACAGCTAAATAACATTGCTTGAGTACGCATATTTTTGGAAAGATACACTTAACAATTTACGACATAATTAAAGGTTAGAGATGAAATGTAAAATTGCTTGTACATTTGAAATTGTATGACCTCACAAAATTTAGTCGGTTAGCACTTTCTTCATTTGCCTTACCACTTATGAATTGTTGCCCTTGAAGACCAAGTCTTTTAACAGGAGTTTCCTCTGGAGTGGAAGGATGATCAAGACAATATTGCTCTGTGATAGTTCTCAGCGGAACAAGATGCACCATGAAATCCTTAACAAGTGCTGTATCTACTTCAGACAAGGTTGCTATATCACCAGAATTTTGTTGAACATCCTTAATGATAAGGATAGCACATATCACTTTCTGCATCTCTTGAAACCTCTCAAGCATATCAGCCACCAAGTTTCATTGTGTACGGACATCAGTGACTAAGGTGACACTTTTCAGTCCCAGAAGGTTTGCCTTTCCCAAAAATATTGCCACAGCAGTACTGTTTCTATGAAAGAATGATCCCACCATGCGAATATGACTCAGGACACAGTACTGACATTTTAGGCTTTCCAGGCGGCCAAGTTTATGTGCGTAGCAGCTGAGATGGATGGAGCACACTGCCACCTTGGCTGCAGCAGTCATGTTCGCTACCTTGCCTGTTGCCAAGGCTGGTTTTCACCCAAATAACATTAAGCAATTGTGTCTGTCAACACATTATAGATGTAAACCCTAATATGACTCTTAGAAAAAGAATGTGTGACTCGAGCTCTTTGACATCTGCAATGTGTGACATTGTTATGGTAATGTAAAACTGTGTGGCATGGCTAATCCATCCATCATTTGTCAAGGCAATGGTCACATTCTCAACTCTAGACTTAACCTTTTCTTTACACTCCTTGTACATCAACAGAATAACCTTTTCTGCAAAGTTTATCCTAGATGGTATAGTATTTATCTCAGGTCCAACACATAAATTAAATTCCTAATACTATAATTACTCCTGACACTAAATGGTCTCAGATCTTCGACAATAAATTTTGCAGTTGCATTTGTAATTGCCTTGTGGCTGTCACTATATGCACTACATTGTGTGGACTCTGTAAACAAAGTGTAGGCTTTTTACTTTTCACAGTAACATTCTTCACCAAAGACATTTTTGTCACCACAGCCAAAATTTTATGTTGATGAGACAGATGACTAATTAGATGGTTGTTATTTCCTCTATATTTGATATCATATTTACACAAAATAATGCCAAACATGACTTTTTGCTTTTGTATTTGGAACTACTTTGTATTCTGTTTCCATGACAGTCTGCTTGAACTTAATGGCATAAAATGTACAGCTTTTCATTAGGTTTTTGTGTATTTTGTATGAGTCTTTGATCTTGCCAAATGCTTTAATGAAGAATTGCTGTCAAAGAAAGTGGTGTCTAAAGTTAAAACAAAGAGCTTATGAATTGCTATCAGTAAAAGTGGTGCCTTTAAAGTTAAAACAAACGTAATATCCCTTTTCATTGATTTGATTCATTTTGAAAAAAAATAAAATGTTCAAAAGTTACTTAGCTGATGGAAAAAAGGGTTCACAGAAAGTCATGACATATAAAAACTGAACTTTAAATCTTCAGGATCTTGGATGAGTACCGGTATAATTATGAGCACAATTGTTGCATCCAGTGTATTAATGAGGTGATTTTGCATCCTACTGGTTGAGCTTGTCAGTGCTTTAGTGATTCAGTATCTGATGACATTTTCATCAATTTTGCAGATAGGCCTGCTGGTATATGAGCAGGATGTTGGACAGTTTTTATTATTAGTGAGTCCTCTGATTGTGTATGTTGTGACATTGCATATGATTCAGTATATTTTTTCCCTTTAGGTCTGTATCCTTTGATAGGATTTAGATTGACTTTGGTAAATAGACCTTTATTATCAAGCTCTTGGCTGACTATGAGCAAAATGCATGCATATTTAAGATGTGACATTGCATCTGCTACTTGGCTAGCCTGTCAGGAGCATAGCAACAATATTTCTGATCACATTTTGAACAAACTTGTTAGACCGCTCCGGTGGCCTAGTGGTTAGAGCGTCCGCCTCGGATGCGGGAGGTCGAGGGTTCGAACCCCGGCCGAGTCATACCAAAGACTTTAAAAAATGGTACTAACAGCTGCCTCGCTTGACGCTCAGTATTAAGAGGTTAGTGTTAGGACTGGTCGCCTGGTGTCAGGATAATGTGACTGGGTGGGACATCATGCTACATGTCTGCGGCATGATGCCCCAGTGCTAGTCATCACTATAAACTGTCACACTGCAGACATCGCAGCGATATGACTGAAAATTTTTTAAAGCTACGCTAAAAATCTAAATCACACACACACACACACACACACACACACACACACACACTTGTTAAATAGTCTTATATTGTCAAAATGTGGGGTGTGTTTGGTTATGAGCACATGTTAATGAGGTAATCTTCTGTCTGAGCCTGATACAGCAGTTGAGCTCCAATTTTTTTTGGGTTTTGTTTACCACTTGTTTTATAATCTTTAGAAAGAATATTATCAGGATATAGGAAAATACCTTAGTTATTTTAATAGGAGCTCCCCTTCTAATAAATGCCACCCCTCACTTTTTTCCCCACAAAAGAAGAAAAGAAATACCTACCTTATTGAGACTAATAGATCCATGTATCAATTACTGATCTAAATAATTAAAACATGTATATGAGTTATCCAATGACTGTTAGAACAATCAAAACAATTTATGAATGTTTTCAGTAAAACAGTGATGTATGATTTTCATCTACCCCCCCCCTCCATTGGAAATTGCACCACCCCTGGGTAAAGATGTCAAAATTTTAGAAAAGTCATCCGGGCACTTGCCAGTCCTATTGATCGGTTACCTGGGTACCTGTTCAGTGGGAAATTATATTTAATGTGAACCTGAAATGGTTTGTTTTAAGTTCATACATGTCAACCCTCGAGAGGTATAAGCGTAATTATTATTAATATGAGTGGCAGAAATGTGCAGTCTGAGCATAAAAGGAGTATCTATTTCATGCCATAATTACAGAAAAATATATGAAAAACATACTTTTATATTTGCTACTTACCTGGATCTGCAGTTAGTTAAAATTCTTGTCACAAATTAGCTAAATCAACGTAGATTAATATGAGAATACATTCAAAATATAAAATGATAAATTATTTATAGATAACGTCCACTTTAACTAGTCTACATCACATGATTAACTTTCACTGAAAGGTTGTGAAGTCCACAAATTCTGAATGCTGTATTACATCATTCTGAATGCTGTATTACATCACTGTAGAATTATTCTTTCAGAATTTTTAAAGTGATACAGCATATTCTTCAGTTTAACAAAATTTCTCTCCTCTAACATTTTTTAGTCATATAACATCCACGAGTCTCATCGATAAAACCTGTTTCACTTAATTTTTAGCGCCATGTTTTTTGTCAACACAGACTGTTCTGCTACTTAACATGTGTACCAGACTATAATGAATCTGTGACACTTTATTTCAAATTCGAGAAACCCGTCTGTTTTCTTAGAAACATGTCATGTAAAGTTACTATAAATATAAAATAATGAAACTGTTCAGTGTACATAGCCAAATCATTGCACATGTTGAAAATATAATATCAGTAGATGGAGGTCTGTGGTGGATCAATGTCACATGACATGAACCTCGAACTGTACTTGTTATTCTTCGTCTTGCTTGCTTCTGACATTGCCAGATATAATCTTTGATCTGAGCTTGGAAACATGTTTTTTTTTGTTTTGTTTTTTGCATGGACTAAATGGGTACCCTATAGCTAATTTTATTACCCGGTAATTATGAAAGGGTGGGTACCTGAGTACCCAGGTACCTGTTGACACCTTTACCCCTGGGGCATTTACTTGGATAACTATGGTAGGTAAACCAACATTATATAAAGCTTGGTGGATAGTACACAAAGGCTGAGTTCATGCAATACTACACAAACCAGCCAAGTTATATGGTCAGCTGTTAAGCCATGAAAGCCATTAAATAATATCAGGACAACTTGGGCCTCTTGTTATCTTTGTGTTTTTCCTGTTGTTTTTAAACCCATCTTTTATTTGCAGAATGTGTGTCTGGCAGAAGGAGAGAAGGTGCTTTCTGAGAGAAAGGTGATGGTGGATAGACAGTTCCATGGTGTGTCATTCCTACTTCTAACTGGCCTTCTGAGTAGACTAGGGATGCATAGAGGTCCAGCATGAATGAATTTATGGGAACATAATCAGAAATAACCAAACCCATTTTATTAAAGCATACTATATAAGCCACATCTTTGATTTCTGTAGCTTAGTACAACAGAGACTGAACTAATTAATAAATTTAATGAAGTTTTATAATTTTATCATGATAGCAAATTAATTGCTTGTTGTTATGGCCCGAATTGTCATTAGAGTCCACATAGTACAGAACTATAATCACTTTATGTTGATGAGAGCTTGAATGTTTTTCAGATTTCTGGGTCATACTTTAGAGGAGTTACACCCTGATTGTCCTACCTTCTAACATTGGTTTTTGCAACATAACTTTACTATGGATTGTTCTTATGCCTTGCCTATTTTTGCTTTTTGCTTGTTTCAGTACTTTTAATGTTTGATCTTTTAGTTTGTCAGTCAATCCATTCATTGTCTACACTGTCTTTTCTGGTGCAAAACTGTTTCAGATATCTCTTTGAAATTTCGTACATCTTTTAGACAAGTTGTTTAGATGTGCCTTTTCAGGCACTCCACAGTTATTTGAAGAAAATATTTTTGAAGTTTTCATCCATTTTTCTGTTCATCAGTTGTCCATCATTCATACTTTTATTTCCAGAGCATACCTATTCAGTTTATCTCTGTGAAGCTTGGTATATATATGCTAGAGAGGAACCTGGAGGAACCTTCATCTGTGGTGCAAAGGGTTACTGTTCATTCAGCAGCCTCATGAATTGAATTTGTGTTAGGGACAATTGCGATCTCCCTCCACCTCTTACCTGTTCCCTAAGTTATTATGATAGGTTAAGATATTTGAAGAAGAAACCAATTTTTTCTTGTAAAATGTTTCTTTGATAATACTTACCCAATCTTAATACATTACACCCTCCCAGCCTTCTCATATTTATTTCAATATAGAGAGCATGCCTTCCATTCCAGTAATAATTGACGATTTCATTGGATTTGGAAACAATCCCAGTGTAAAAGGGAGATAACTCTAACTGCCGCCTAGGTGGGCAGATAAGATTGAGCTTTTTAGCTAAATTGTTGTAGCCTGGGAGAGCTGGACTTGTGAAGTAGTAGTAGTTTTCCTAAGGTATTATGATTGGGTAAGTATTTTCAAATGAATATGTTTTACTTTAAAAAGTTGGTTTCATTAAATACAAAAAATGTTAAGCTTGAAAACATGGTTAAAATCTTTACCAAATAGCCCATAGGAGGGCAAGTCATTCTGGGTCAGGTTGACCATCCCATGCTTCATTGCAGTTGGTGATACCTTTCTCGTATGGGATGTTGGTGTATAAGTAATGTAATAATAAGTAATAAGTAATTATGATGAGGAGTAGTTAGTGTTCATTGTTTTGTTAAGGCAGTCAATGGAATCATGGATGTATGAATGCAATTTGTTCTCAAAAGGCCAAAGGAATAAAGCAATGAATTCAGACATTTTTTTTTAGTGGGATTGCAGTTTCCAGAATGATTGCTTCCTTCACGAATTTTAGTAAGTACATCCTCCCTGGTTTTTGTTTTAAATGTTTGGAGATAAGTTGATGTTTTGTCATTCATGTGTAATATGTTTTGCATGTCTTTTAATGTCTGACTCACAATTTCAAGATGGTAAAATTAGCAGCAATATTTGATGTCAGAAGGGCACCATTTTTAGTAATGATCTACTAGACTTGAAGATAAAACTGCATACCAAATTTCATGACATTTCTAACCAGTAACATTTTAATTGCTAATGGATGCTAAACAAATGGTGAGAGTCTTTTCCTGAAAACCCATAACAGAATGACTGTCCATTCATCAGAAGTGTCAATAACAAGATTTTCGTAAAAGCCACTCTGGTGGCCCAAGCTGGAAATATTATCTGCTATTATCTGTTAATACACGATAAACTATGTATCATAATAAGTATTTTAGTGGTAACGCCATATCAACAAGACCATATATATATATATATATATATATATATATGTATGTATGTATGTTCAGGATGAGTAGCAACAAGATTTTCAACTCTGTCACTGTGGTGAACATATTGGCTGTTAAGGGCACCTGAGTTGCATTCAGAACCATCCACATGTCAGATTGAACTATGTTCCATGTTTCTTGAATAGATGCCAGAATAGATGCATATCATCACATCAGCACATCTGGTCTTTAACTAGGAGAACTGGAAACGAGGTTTAATTGGGCCTTATATCTCATGTCCTCTACTGATAAGAAATTAATTGCTTAATTTGGGGACATAGACATTAATATCTTATAAAGCAGTTATATATACAATACATCTAAATACATTTCTTTCATGTTTCAGCATCTTTATCTTATCCACAAACAACAAGGAACAATACAATTGTGGTACAGGAAGAAACCAAATTGGCTTCCAAGGATAAAGTCCATGATATGCCATGTTTGCCACTTCAGAAACTGCCTGGACATGCAGGGGATATGAAAGCTGATGTTGATCAGACTGAGGCAGTGTTTGTCCATAAAGAGCTTGTTAAACGGGCAAAATCTGTTGGCATTATCAGATCTCACAGTGCATGTGGCACAGGATTTCGGGTTGGACCTAGTTACATTATGACAGCAAAACATGTTGTTGATCAGATTCTTATGGGAGGTGAGTATCTTGAAGTACTTGCAGTTAAATGAAACTTGCAAAAAAATAACTCTTTTTATGATCATAAAGGTTGCCTTTACATGATAGGCATTTTGCAAGACAATACCTAGGGAACACATATGAAATCTGTATTCATTTTAACTTATAACAGTTATGATATAAAGGTTGCAAATTATATAGCAAATATCAATAATTCCAAATGCACTGGATCTTTGAGAGATCGCTTTTATATATATATATATATATATATATATATATATATATATATAATCAATTCATGCTTTTAAGTTTAAATATCCTTGATTCAGTATGCTGTCAGGTGATTTGCATTGGCATGCCTCAAGACCATAATAATGACTAGCTGACCCACACACCCAATGCAAAGGTAGCATTATGGTTACCTTGCACCTAATTAAACCATATGGATATTAGGAAAGCAAGCAGAAGCTTCAAACAAGGAACTGTCCTTTGATCCAATTTGTTTGATGATTTTAGTGAATCAAAGTTTGTCCAATAAATGGGATTAGACTATACAATCTAAAGTAAGTGTACTTGTATACTAATCATAATACTGAATATGCATGCCAGTTAATGGGTGCTATTTAGCACTTCATATGTAACTTCATATTATAGGATCAAGGAAAAGCACTGTTCATTTTGTCTGGTGTATATTTGTAACTTCCAATATTAACCTCCATATGCCTTAATTTTATTTCACAATTACCATCTAGTGATGTTGAAATGGTATGCATCAAAATATTTGACAAGCTGACTTTTGAGATTGAGAACACTTATTTTTTTATCGATTTAATTGTTTATCAAGAAGTATTTACTTATCGGTCTACTACTAATTACAACGTAAACAACACACCTTAAACACAGCATGTGAGTGTGACATTTTAGTTTCATTGGTCATGCTTTGAATGAAATCCTGGTGGTTAATCATTATTGATGAGTGCCTTTTATTTTCAAACACACCTGATAATGAAGTCTCACAAGTTATATTACTAACAATTAAACCTTATTCGCCTAAAGTCAGCAACATGCATAAAAACATATATTCATTCAGATAACAAAGTGCCCAAGGATAGTTTAGGGATCTGAACATGGCTAATCCTGGATACATTCAGGTATTATGATTAAAATGTTACTGATAAGTTAGAATAGCAATATTTATTTCATATTTGTCTAAACTGGCTTCAATTAATAATTAATAATGGAACAGTTGAACACAAACTTAATTTTTTTTGTAACTTCCCCATAGGCAAGTTACTTGGAAATTTGAGATTGCCCAAACAAAATTTGAGCTTGTCTCTGGAGTTGGGCAAGTTGATTTGCAGGTGGGTTATTTCTATACCCCAGCAATTCTTGTTAGATTTATTGCCCTGTTTGTCTTACAGCACAGACATGAAAATCATTTTCCATATACCATAAAATGTTGATGCTTCAAAAAAGAAATATACACTAGATTTACTGAGTACTTAATCCTAGTCTCATCTTTCAACATCAAAGAAATTTTAGTTGATACAAAGTATTTAATGGTATGGCAAAGGTCCTTAGATTCACCACCACCACCACTTCCAAAGAATTAAAATAGAATAGATTATCTTCTGAGTTTGTTATCAAAACTTCACTATTTTATGTTTCTCTGAGTGTTTGTGATTTATTTGTTTATATTTCATATGTGCCAGACATTTTTATTTGTATAGCCTTTTGAACTTTTTATGCACAGAGGTGGAACTTTTAGGGAATATTATTTGCTTTCTCATAGCTTGTTTATCAATGACATCCAATTGTAACCTTTCTTATGGCAGATATTTATAATAAATATTAAATGTGTCAGTGGCTCGTAAAGTTGTTTTATAAACATTGTCAAAGTATTTTTTCTCATCTTAATTTTTTAAATTTCTAAATGTACTTTTCTCACATCAGTTTGAAAGATTATATTCCTTTATTATGTTAAGGCTATCATTTGATTATTTGAAATTTATACTATAACCAAAGATATGTGTATTGTTAATAGTAATGATATTTATCATGGCGGGTGGGGCAGTCTTTAACGTAAGATAGAGGGTTCTCTATGACATTGTAAGTATCAAAGATTGACCTACAGGTTTGACTTTTCTCTGTACTGCAATCATATAGGAAAATGGTGGCCTATGAAACACATTGGAATGAGAATGAAATATGTGCTGTTGAGTTACAGTTAGCTTTATATGGAAGAGTATTCCTTTATGTTTTCCATATTCTTAAAGTTATAAGTGGGAACATATGTTTTTTGCAAAGTCTATGCAAGTGAATTAAATTTAGCACATAGAGGAAAGTCTTTCAGAGCCAAACCTATGGCATCACATGGAAAAGTGAAGTTATAACATTATCAGCCCAGTAATATATATATAGAATATATGTATAGTATGTACGCTGTATCAGTGATATACCACGAGATGTATAAATTTTTCATTAAAAGGAAACGAAGCTTGCTGAGTTTCCTTTTAATGAAAAATTTATACAATGAGTAGTATATCATTGATACAGCGTACATACTGTACATATATTCTATTTATACCACATACAAATACATATATTTGCCCTTTGAATGGAGTTCAGATTTACTACAGGCAGCCGTGTATTGACCTAGTGAATGAACTCCTCACATCCCCAAGTGTGTCCACTACAAAATGTAGTTCTCTGCCTTAGTGGCTATTTACAATCACCTCTGCATATTGATAAGTTGATTGTTTTCTTTTCTTGGTTTCTATTTTTCGCCACATTGATTAACTCAATATAATACACACTTATGATTTAAACATGAAAGATGGTTTTAATGATAAAAGTAGAGCAGTAGCAACACTTGGATAGCTTCACCATTCAGATACCGGTGCATGGAAATTAATGTGGAATAGAAACTAAGCCAGCTGACAAACCAACAAGAGGTAATTAAAATATTTTAATATATTTACAGTCGATCTAAGTCATTATTCTGCTTTAGCAACCGTACAACCGACCACAAACACACACACTCTCTCTCTCTCTCTCTTTCTCTCTGGTCGGTTTGACTTTAAAACTCTGTCTCTGTCTCTGTCTGTCTCTGTCTCTCTCTCTCATCCTTTGGTTGGTTTGACTTAACTTTTACCATCATTCAGAAGTCCAGAGATATCGTGGGATGAGAAACGAAAATCCTCTACGTTTGCCATTTCATAGATTTTAGCCCGTATCCTGCGTCGATGGTAGAGAGAGAGAGAGAGAGAGAGGCCTTTGGACATTTTCATATTTAAATAATAATAATCGATTTTTTAGAACATTATGGTATGTTTAAGAAAAAACAAAAAAAACCCCAACATAACATTAAATATATCACAGTATGTGTACCACGTAACCGAGGAATTTACTGGTTTGCAACATTGTATCATTGACAAACACTGTAAATGAATCCCAAGGAAAGTGCACACGTATCGTTAGGACGAACCATATTCTTGTAGGTTACTTGGTGTAATTTCTATTTCAAGGTTTTAATCCAGCCCAAATTCCTTTTCTTTCTCATTCAACATTTCTGCTCAGTTTGTCCGTTATGCATGAGAGGGGAGGGGAGAATAGAAAGCAGAAAGGATTGTGATGAAAATGTGTACCATATTAAATTAATTTAGAAAACGGGGATTATTAATACTTTTCATCGTTATTTTTTGTACAACACTAGTGACTAATGTATGGAAATTGATCATTGATCTAGAATCAACTGCAGACGCTTGCGAGAATGTTTATATATGCGTATTATTGCGCCGTGGGTGAATCACAATTTGATATACCAATAGTATTGGTATATGAAATTGCTTTATACCAACACTTTAAATGCATGTTATTTTTTAATGTATGTGGTATATATATATATATATATATAACTATAACTGCAATAAACTGACAATGAACAGTGCAAAACTAGTATCTAACTAGCCTGAGCGCTTTCGACTCTTAATGAGTCTTTTTCAAAGGCAAATACAAAAGATAGACAAGACAAACAAATAAAACACAAAAACCGTTGCGTTTGCAAAACTTTACATGGCTGTTTCTACAGGAATTAGATCTTTAAATTTATCATGTTTCAACTAGTTTATTTCAACTTGTTTCGGATGCTTGAAAATATCTTTATAGACCTAGAAATCGACGAGTGATAACGATATAATATATATAATGGTATATATATCTATATATCTATATACCACATACATTAAAAATAACATGGCTTTTAAAGTGTTGGTATAAAGCAAATTGATATACCATTACTATTGGTATATCAAATTGTGATCTGCCCATGGCGCAATAATACGAATATATAAACATTCTTTCAACTGCAGGCATGTAGATCAGTTATGAATTTCTACTCATTAATCATAAATGAAATATGAAAATAATGATAACAAGTATTAATAGTCCCTGTTTTCTAAATGGTATGAAAATGGTACACAATTTCATCGGAATCCTTTATTCCATTCCCCTCTCCCTCTCGTGCATAAGGGAAAAAATATGCAAAATCTGGAGTGAGGAGAAAAACAAATTGCACTGGATGAAAACATTAAAACTGGACTTGCACCAAGTAACCTACAAGAATATGGTTCGTTGTAACCGTATGTTTATGCTTTCCTTGGGATCTATTTACAGTCACTCATGATATCAATGATACATAGTTTCAATAGCCTGTCAATACCGTAAGTTAAATTTGTCAATTACGAGGTACATATACTCTTAACGTATTTAATGCACTGATGCTGTTGCTCTTAAACCTCTCTCTCTCTCTCTTTCTGGATTATCATAGCTAGATACATGTGAAAATCCCCAAAAATACGAGTGTTGAGGATTTTTGCTTGTGTGATATGATGTTGTCTCTGGACCTATGAATGATGGTAAAGTTAAGTCAAACCGTCCATCGATCGATTGATCGATCGATCGAGAATATTTTATAGTTTTCAGAAATATTAATTAGCAGAATAATGACTAAGATCAACGTAAATATATTAAAATATTATAATTACCTCTTGCTGGTTCATCATTTTGCTTAGTTTCTATTCCACACTAATTTCCATACGCCAGAAAGTGAATGCCTGAGAGTTCATGTTCATGTACAAAAAGCTAACCATTTTTGTAGTGCACTACTTTCTTCATAAAAATCACCTTTCATTGTTTAAATCATAAGTGTGTCATATATTGATTTAATAAATGTGAATAAAAATAGAGACTCAAAAAGAAAACAATCAACTTATCAATTTGCAGAAGTGATTGCGAACAACAAGAAAATGCATAGAACTACATTTTATAGTGGACACACAGGGATGTGAGGAGTTCATTGACTCGGTCAATATACAATTGCCTGGAGCATATCATAACTCTGTTCAAAAGGCAAATACGTGTATTTGCATGTGATTTAAATAAAATATATGTATAGTATGTCCACTGTATCAGCGATATGCCACTCATATAAATTTTTCATTAAAAAGAAACTTGTCAAGCCCTGTTTCCTTTTAGTGAAAAATTTATACATCTCATGGTATATCATTGATACAGCATACATACTATATACATATATATATATATATATATATACACACACACACACACACATATGTTGGAATTAAGAACAAAAACAAAACTGGCAGTCATCTTGCTAAAGTTGTAGCACACATTATGGAGCCAAAACTTGTCCTTGGTAATAGCATACCCTAGGTCAAAGGGTTTATGGAGAAAGATGGGCGTTCAGTTGACAGTAATCTTGTCTATGTATTCAGGGTTCTCTGGGATAGGTCAAATGTTAACTTGATCTTAAGGTATGAATGACTGTGTAAGGATCCTTGCTTTGATGTTGTACAATCTTGGAAACGATGACCTCAGATGGTTATTTTAAGGAGATAGCATTGATTGCCATTTTGATCTCACAGGTCACCTGTTGGACCAGTCTACCATTAAGTAGGTGGCCCATTTATAGTTGAATCTGATCAAATGGCTGACCATAGTGAATAATTAAAAAAGACAAGTCATGTGCGAACAACCTGATTGATACAGACCTGTCAACCCTTACGATTTTGCCATAAATCTTACAAAAATTATCCTTAAAATACAGACTTATGGCATACAAGCAAAAACTACGGAAAAATGATTGTTGCCAAAAAATTCCGGTTAATTGGTTCATCCGTGTTTGATTTAGATCCAGGTTTCACCTTCGAATTAGTGAAATTAGTCAGGGAACTAGACTAACTTTACAGCAGCACCCCAGATGCTTTAAACTGCACCTGTTTGTTCACGCGAAGCATCTGCATGATCAAAACTGTAGAATTTTTAAAAATGGCATCCAGAAGGCAATGCATGTTTAAGACGAAAGGGAAAATAAGCTTCTAGAAAACTGTCAATAAATAAAGTCTACGCGTACTTAGTAGAACATAATGTTTATTGTAGCTGCATCGAATTTTGATTACGTTTTCCAGCTTTACAGTAGAAGTTATTGATATCTTGTTACATCTTACTGAAAACGAGTCAATCTTACGGAAAAAAATCAACTGCCTTACTGAGATGGACTTGTCAGGGTTAGCAGGTCTGTTGATGTACCAGCTGTCATTCCCGTATAAAAGGAGCATCACTGGCCAGGGTCTGTGCTTCATAACAAAGCTACATTGGGTAATAAAGAAGCCTATTGGTGCAGGCATCAACAGGTCAAGGCTCCAGTAACTGAAAAGAAATAAATAGTTTTCACATAATAACTTTAGTTCCAGACCATTTACCTTTACCATGGTTCGTGGCAAGTTTGACCTAAATTAAGAGAAGTGATGATTTGGGGGTCAAAAGAGCAGAGGCAAATTTAGTTGTGACTCAAAGAAAAATTAGTTTGCACAATAACTTTTGTTGTAGATCAGGTTCCTGGACCAATCACTGTGGGGCTGTAGCACTTAAGGAGAGACAGAAACAAATAAATATTGGGATCCAAAGGTCAAGGTCATTGTAAGTCAAATAAGAAAATAATGGTTTCTACACACTATGTTCAGTTTAGGGCCACATGCTTTGCCCTAAAAGTTAACATCTTTGAGACCTATTAGTGAATAATATACCAAGCCAATTTTACTATGTTACTGCAAACACAGGGAACTATTAACAATGAGGCAGGTGTATAATATAGTGCAAGTTGCAGTACCCTTGTTGTTACATTTTTGCTTTGTACTGATCTTTCACAGAAACCTTGTTTACACGATTAAAACAAATGTCAATTGATATTTTTGTTTTTATTCATCTTTAGATGACCTGTAGTGAATGTTTTTATGAAGTCAGAAATGTTTGCTACCTTGACCTAACAGGTGTAATCATACTTTTTCAGCCCCAGTTCCACTGCAACAGCAGACGCAGGTCTCTCCAAATCATCAGTTGAATAAGATCAATGTATTTATAGATTTCTCCTATGAAAGGAATTCTCGAACAAGTGATCGGAACCTCATATTTCACTTTGAACCTGAAGTAGTATATGCTAGTGATAATCTCGATACAGCTATTCTTAAGCTCAAAGCTGATACTAGGGTCTACCCCCCACCTTTGACCAAATTTACTAAGTTGCTCAAGGATGCAGGTCATGGACACTTAATTGGTCATTCAAGAGCTGATATAAAAAAGACAGACAAATACAACTATGTTGTACTTACAGCACATGAGATAACAGCTGCCAAGGAATGGAGTGTTCAGCATGTTAATGAAGATGGGTTTGTTGGTATTGATGATCCAGAGCGAGTTCTTTTGCACTGCTCATTTGACAAAGGTGCATCAGGATCCCCAGGGTTTTGGATCTGCCCAAATAATGGTGAAGCTTATGTTGTTCTGATGCTGCTGCATGGGTATCCAGGTTGGTACTATGATGACAAATGCAGACAAGAAAAAAAAATTGGTATTCCTTCTAGCTTTCTTATTGAGCAGGCTGTTTCCATGACAGCAGTCTCTGAAGATATGCAGAAAAGAGCTCCGACTCTTTGGCAGGAAATATTCAATTACGTTGATTTGGATGAGGAAATGAATTCTATGGAAAATACCTAATATAAATTTTGTTGAAATAGATCAAGAAGATTTTGAAAAGAAGTAAGCAAAAGTAACTTGACAGACATGAGTTGATGTACGGTGATTCTACGACTGCATGCTTAAGTCAAATTTCCCATAGTAGTTATTCTCCATTTGAAAGGTCTAAACCTTAATAGAAGTTTGAAATGAGTGAGGATAAACTGCAGGGAGTTAAATACAAAAACTCGAACAGGGCTCAAGAACATACTAATGTATGAATTATTTTAAAGATTTTCTACCATTAGGAGATTCAGGGTGGAATTGTTGATCAAACTAAATGTACCTGTTTGTAATAGCAAGGATCACCTGCACAAGCTAAAAGAATTGGCAGCAAAAGTGCTTGAAGAAATGGCAAACTACTTTATAGAATATACAGATCTGGTGGTGTCAAAAAAATATTACTTGAACATTGCATTTTTGGTCTTCTTTGCAATGTAAACCAATTTATTGTCTATAGCACACACTTCACAAATGCTTTGCAGACTTCCAATAACATTAAATTTGACATTTTTACTTGTCACGTTTGCTATTTCAGTGACATTTACAAAGATTCATGGCAGGGTTCAAAATGCAGGTCGGATAACAGGAGGTGACGGTGAATGTTTCAGCTCCATTTTGCAATCTCAGACAATATTGATACCTTTGTTGCAAAATAATTATTTTCCTTTGCAAAATAAATAGCTGTTTTTCTTGGACTTGGAAACACTTATTGAATAACACTGCCTGTCTTCAAGAAATGAATACCCAGGCCACATGGTATCAGAAGTAAAGTGAAAGGGGACTTGGATTAAATGGCTTGAACTCTAGAAAGATATCTTTATATTCAATGTCAGTATCACAAACAAAACGGAAGTAATTCAAACAAAATTGAATGTATATGACATAGAAAATGAAAATAATTTACTCCACTTTACCTCCGAATGCATCTTTATTTCATGTTCACCTAATGGTACTAATTTATTGAAAATCCTTTAACAGCCAGTGTGATCAAATCAAAGATATCTACCAATCAGATAATCCACTGATACCAGCTAAAATGTCTGAGAGCTAAATTCCTCAGAAAAATGTTAATAAAGCTAACCGAAAAGGCGGCATTCATTGCAGTTTTGTAGATGCCTTCACCAAAACCAAGTAGATAAAATCATGCTCCATAACAAGATACCAAGTTGGAGAGAATAGAATGTTGAGATGACCGTAAGTGTCATTTGATATTAGACAACAGTCTGTTAAATGATCCTGAATACAGTTAAATGCTATATGATATCCTTGAGGCAGATGATCAAAATAAAATTTTTAGACACCATACATTTCTCTGTTGATAATAAATTATTCTGGGAAACTTAAAATAATGATACATGGGAGAAACCTGTATGTTATTTATCTTTTAAAAGAAACATGAATTGTCAAGAAAATTATGGAGGAAATACAGAAGAAAAAGATAAGACAGTGACGATTCTGATGATAAATATGGTAAAATCTGGAAAAAAGACTAAACGGAATTCTTGAAGGAACAACATCAAATGTGTTATACTGAGAACAAAAGCTACCTGAAAAGTATATGGAAAAAAATCAGCAAATTTTTGCAGCTTGGAAAAAGATGCATTACAAATAATTTCACCTAAAATACATTTTGTCAGTGGGTATAAATGATCTAAGCACCAGTCTTTGAGAGCAAATGTCTTTCTTTAAAATTCTGTATTCATCTAGAAATCTTGTGATGGGTGACTGATAATCTCTTTGATTCAGACATAAGTAACGTTCAGAAGACGGAATAACTTGAACGTCTACATTTGCGACCATATTGATTCTCAGCATTGAAAGATATAGAAATGGAAAATCACCTGGTTCAGATGGTTTTAGTAGTGATTTCTGTAATTTATTTTCATCAGATTTTCGGCCTTTTATAGTAACAGTTCTGATTAATGCACATGAAAATGATTATTTCTCAGCTGCACAAAACAAGGAATTGTTACATGTATTCCAAAAGACGGAAAATCAGTTCTTTTTCTAAACAAAAATGAAGACCAATATCACTTTTGAATGTTGGTCTCAAAAGTGCCTCATCAGCCTTAAGGAACAGAATTTAAAATCTGTTGCCTAAACTAATAAAGCAGACTCAATTACATATAATAAAAATTGCATATATGTAGGAATGTGTATTTGTCATTTACAATATGATTGAAAAATAGAAGAGGAAGATACTTTTCCCACATGACTTTGAAAACAATTTTGATTCTTAAAGAATGGCCATTAAGTGCAGAAATATTTTGGACTCGGACCATCTATCCTAAATTGTTTAAAACTTTGTATCATGCCATATTATGTTGTGTATTAAATCATGTTCAGTATTCACAATCTTCCTCACTGTGCAGGGTTTCAGACAGGGTGACTCCATCTCACCTTATTTATTATAGGTGAGGAATTGTTACGTGCTGCCATAAAATTGTATAAATGGAAGAGATTTTAATAACTCTGAATATCCAATAAGTCAGTATGCAGATGATTCTACACTTATCCTAGCTGAAGACTAGGTATCTTTGCAATGATTTAGATATAGGAGGTTTCTGACAGTGATTGCAACTAAGAGCAAAGTTTGCGGAATACATAATGCATATACTGTATGCATTATGTATACAGTATATGCTCAATTGCATATAATAAAAATTACATATGCACAAATATGTAGTCTGAGACGCAGAAGTAGACCTCAAGATGCTCTAAGGTATGATGGGATGAGATTGTTTATGTAGCTTCTGTAGGGAAATCAGTTTTTGACCTGTAATACTTAGTGTAATAGATAAACGAAGTCATTTGTAGTTTATACTGTAGCGTTCTCTCTCTCTCTCTCTCTCTCTCTCTCTCTCATATTCGATATATACAACAATCTTAATTGTTTTGGCAACATATGCCAGACACTCTCTACCTCTTGTAGCTCAGTTTTCTAGATGATGTTGGATGTCATGCAAATTTGTGTATTTTATTCCTACTTATAACTTATGTTGACACAAATAAAAAGTAAGCCAAGGTTGCAATGACCTACCTCTCGTGTTTTAAACACAACATGATAAGCTTTTCAATTGTGTACCAAATGCAGGTGAAGCAGGCAAAACAAAAGCAGACTTCCCGTTGGTTCAAAATTTTCAAATGCGTATCCAAGTATAAGTGTGAAAGAAGATATTAATGTTTCATTTGGTTTGAATTGATGTTTCATGCAGATACGTTTTGAAGAAATCAAATAACTCTTCTACATGGAAATTTCCTTACAATAAATATGGCGAAACAAAGAGGAGTGGGTGAAATTGATTTAAAAATAGTCTCTCTGTCGCACATTTCTAGATATGTATGTAACTGCAAAATATTAGTGTATCTTACGACGATGACGAATAGCATGACTTTGATGATGATGATGATGATATTGGTGAAAAATAAATATATTATTGAAGCTAAAAAAGACAAATGTTCCAAACTTTCTTCGACCTGTGAAACCAAAACAGAACGTACACTCTCGAAACCAAAGCTGTATTACGTTTTAAAGGAATTCTGAAGCGTACATTTTACTTTGTTCCAAATTTGCTCCTTCTTGAGTTGCTAACTAGATATTTGCGGCGCATTCCGTTAGTCTTTTTAGCAACATGCTTAACGATCAAGGACGATCGGAATTCGACCTTGACAAAACTTGATTTTGGTAGCAATCATGTCCATATATGGAATAAGATCAGAATCCAATGCATATTTGAAATTTGTTGAGATATAATGAGGGGCATTAAATGAGCCCCTTCCCCCCCCCCAGTTCTATAAATATCCACTTGCTGTTCTGGCTGACGTTTGAAAGTTTAACACTACCCGCTGGTAGATATGTTAAAGACACTTTGCATTTAATGCATATTTCAAAGAAGTAGTATGATAATGGTGGGTTTGTATATATTTTTACTGGGCTAGATCACAGAATTCTACCACACATGATTTTGTACTTATATTACACCCATGCATGAAACTTACCCACTGGTGCCTCTTCAAGATAAAAGTCATACGGGGTAGAATGCTGTGACATAGATCTGTAACCAACAAAACCTCTATTATCATACTACTACGTACATTTGCGCATGAGTGCAGACCGATCAATTTTTGCACACATCTTTAATGTTAGGTCTCTGAGTTACTTCTTATTATAGCAGTTACTGGCTCTCTGTAAGGATGTGTTAAATTCTGTTCTTCGCGTGTCATTCAATTCTCAAAAGCAAATTAACTCAATCAAGAATTGTATTATTTATGGGTGCCAGTATCTCAAAGCGAAAATATACATTCATGTCCGTATGCAAGAGCCAACAAAACCTATACTCGTCAGTATGAAAGCTACTCAAATTATTATACTGGCCTTGGTGCTTGCAAATATATTCATAGACCTAAAATTATTGTTCCAAAACTATGTACTCTTTCTAGTAAATGGAATTATGTATGTATATGTATATAATAAGCCATTAAATAGTAATTCAAAACTGTGTAACTTTCATTTTGGCTTAATATGGAGAGAGTGCACATTTATTTCTATCAGCCTCCTACTTTAAATGTGAGCTTTTCATTTACTTGCTAAGTGTGCGCAGTGGTCTGGATAGTTACCATGTTATACTGCTGATGGCAGAAAATAATTCATTTCTTAATGAGGGAATGTCTGTGATCGAGTTGCTTGTACGTGAAAAATGAAAGTTAATCTGATGATGTATTGTCGATGTCAACTACGAGACAAGCATCTATCTTTAGGGCATACTTTGCTTGAATAACCTCTAGGTCTTTTAGTCTATTATTTGGCATGCTTGGGGCTAATCTATGGTTGTATTCCAACCGCTCTAACTGACATAGACTAAGTATATTAGTTTGACCGTTGCATGCCTATAATCTCAAATGTACTTTTAGACAAGCATAACTGAAGCAGAAATCTTTCCTTTTATTTCAGTTATTATGGCATATGTTGTTATGGCGAAAGGTTCGCAAACTGATGAGTATAGTATTTTGAAAGACTTTATGAACATATCTAATGTTGGCATCATGCTACCAAAATAATGGTGTTTTCCAAAATCACTTTTTCACTTAAACGAGCACAACAGGTTTGTCACAGAAGCTCAAAATAGGTATGCTTTTTCAAATACGTATCCGGAGAATCTTGATAAATTAATTAACTTATGAATTATCTTGGATGCACAACGACCGAGACTAGCGCAGACTGTAATAAAAAGTGTAAAAAGTCAATATTTTATATTGTTCAAGAAAATTTAAAACCGTCAACTGTAGTTGAGTCGCCAGAGAGTGAATCTAACGCTCAGGACGCAGCCAGTGATATTGAATATAGCAAGGATCTTCACAGTTAGAAAGATACTTTCAGTATTAATATAATGGTATCCCAGTGGGCGAGATTTCTGAACCCCTTTTCACAAAATCCATTGCTGAAATATGTAAACAATCCCAAACATTTGGGATTGTTGGATTTGAAGCAGCTAAAGGTTGATGCTGTACTTATACATTTACGCATGAATCAAATATTCGGAACGAAAAATATACAGGCATAGTAAGTACGAGAGGAAGACATTTCTATGCAGGTGTCGCATGCATGTTTGTAGTACCAAAAGGTTACCTGATGAGCATAGCCTTTACTACGGTGGAATCAGTGAAAAGCCGCAGCGCGCAGGATCATGCCAGAACCTGGTAAAACATTCTGAAATTACAGCAGTGCAACGAATAATGAAAGTACCGGATATCATCTATGCGAACTTCGAATGCTTAAACATTCCAGTGAGAAGCGTTCGAACACCACGTAAGACGATAAACAAGTCCCATGCGAGTTTTGTTATCCTTCAGTCAGATGAGACGGACAATCTGAGTCACCATGGTCTTATCGCTTAAAGGACCTAGTTGAGGTGTTTATTAATCTCTTGCGGTTACGGCGAAATTCATTAGGCAACAGCTTTGATTATGATTGATGATAAAATTGGCGAGGTTTTAGCAGCCACTCATTGTTAGATAAGTGATCGCTGTTTTAGTTCCACTAACAAAAAGGTGCGCGATCACTATCACATTACTGTCATGTATAGAGGGACCACACACAGCTCGTGCAATTTACAGTTATAAATATACCCAATTAAAGTAAAACACCATTTGCTACTTCATAACATGCATGGGTATGATGATCACCTGATCATGCACGAAGTTTCCGCAGCATCAAAGGCGCTAATAGGCATAATCCGCAACATGTCAAAGACAAACGTAAAGCTGGAATTACTCACCGACATAGATTAGCATCTGATTACTGAACGGTATTCGTGGATCTATTTCTATGTCGAGTCAGTGCTTTGAGTGTCCCCACAACCCAAACGTGGACTGATATGACCCAACGGTCCCAAATAGTTACGGCAAGTATACTCACCCCAATAACTTTTAAGAATTAGCAATGATGCAGCCCATGCCTTTTGGCAGTTTTCAGTGGGTGAATCCCAAGAGTATTAACATTTACAAAAACGACAGTAACAATTATATCGGATACTTTTGTGAAGTTGACCTGGAGTATCCAGACGAGCTCAACAGCAGCCACAGTGATTATCCGTGTTTGAGCCAGCGTTGGATTTGCAGTACGAGTTTTCCTGATGCATTGCACCCAGCATGGAGACATAAATGTGTTCTATAACAGATGATATTCAACATGACATCACGAAAGAGAAATTCGCCGTCATCGACATATCTGAGCCGACAAACCCCAAACTACCAAGGTACGGTGACATGTTTCCAAATTCAGTTCGTGCGTTGATTATTGGCCCGGCTGGCTCAGGGAAACTCCAACTGTTGTTGATTAAGATTTTGAGAGGGCTATGTGGGATCGGTTGTACAGTACATAATTGCTCCGTCAACAAATGATCAACCGTGTTATGATGTAATCAGAGATTTTACTATAACGGTTAGATTGTCGCCAAGAAGTAATTCTTCCACTGTTGATTGTTTTTCCACAGTCGATGAAGCTCCTACCATTAACGGCCTTAATTTGAGTGAGCATGATCTTGTCGTGTGAGATTTTGTGATGTTTGAACGCTGAAACATTCCAGTGATAATATTTTCCCGACGTTGACAAAAGAACACAGATTCAATCTATGTAACACAACGATATGCGCTCGTGCCTAATGTAACCGGGGACAACTGCAACATACTGATGATATTTGTTGCTATGGCAAATATTCATTAGACCTGGGCTACTATTGATCATTTGTGAGATAAATTTCCTCACTAATGACTTGACTAGTGGACGACGCAATTATCGAACTTCTTTGGACGCGATCATATATAATGTCAAAGCCAGAAAACAATTACCAGCGATGTCATAGCAGAGTATGCTGATCGACGCCGCAAGGCTGCCCACAAAGACTTGGAACTCTTCGTAGCTATATACATGTCCTAGAACTATCAAGTATATGTTACAGTAGCGACAGATTGCACTGAAAGATCTCACAGAGGGTTTTGAACAAACGTTTGCACCACTGATCAATTGTTATGATACCCAAATGCATCACAGATATTAAGAAAGCTATGAGAGCAACCCGGGAGACCATTGGACGCTTGCCAGAGGAGATGGCGAAATTCCATGAAGACAGTGGTGAAACTGGAGAGGAAGTTAGTGGGATTGCAAAAGGGGAGCAGACACTTGATTAAGACACTAGAGAGGTAATTGAGAGGATGCCACGAGTACCACCGTTGTACCTGTCACAGATGCAAAAACCGGTTCATTACTTTAAAGAACCAACTGGCCAGCTGATCTTCAAGAATCATGTGTTTGTTGTTCTTAACATATCCCTCAACTGAAAAGGTCATGAGAAGCACATGGAGACTGAACGGTTGAAAATGGTATTTAATGAGTTTATTGGAAAGAGATATGCCACCGTGACAAGTGACTACATTTTGTAAAAGTTCTTAGTGAAGAGCAATAAAAATGTGGAAGCTTAGGAATTATGGATAGAAAAAAATTAGACTGTACATACCACAACCAGTAGGATCCCCCAAAACCACTCTCCAAGCAACAGGCAGTTTCATCAGCAAGATGCACCCGCACTCCCACTAGAACAACAACCTGCACCCCCAACTCTTATTTAGTATGCCGGAAGAACAAGAAGAGATGTAAGTAGGAAGCTTTGGTCAAATGTGTGTCCCTAACGACCTTGCGAATCGGTTGGAGACGCTAGCAGGGTCAGCTCTCGCGGGAAACAACGAAACAAAAGTACATGATGACGCTGCATAGATCTGTTAGCGGTTGCTCACCAGTGCCATCATCAACTGGGCGACGTATAGCGCGCTGATGCATGAACTTGTTGAAGTCATTGATTATGTATACCACATCGGTGACAAATTCTGATGCACGTCCTGTTTTACCTGAAACCAATTCTACAATGCAGAGCGTCGTTGCAAACACAATCCGATCGTTACATTGATGATCACGATCCGATCAACGAAACGAGAATATTATATCACAATCACCGCAGAGCAAGGCTGCACACTTGAGATTGTACTAGCATTGTTGCATGTTTATCGCAGTTGGCCTGATATCGGGCGCGATAATTTCGGGGATTCAACGGTGGCACCAAGTGGAATGTTGTTGTGCTTCCCACTGACGCATATGTTTTTAAATTAATCAGTGAAGATATCCAACGGAGGATTTCCTTGGTGATAAAGCGGTAGTCTAAAATCAGCATATACGTACATGACCCATCACTCAACACTGTAATCTTGATAGAGTCTCCAACATACGCGGTGGACATCCCTCAGTCGTCACTGAGAACAGTTAATAACATTCCAGAGGACCAACAAAATATGCGTGCAGGACCCGAAGGTACCATCTACAATATCGCGAGAGCCATTATCAGTTTCATCATCATGCCACTGGTTAATCAGAACTGCGACACAAATGTTGGCAGCTGAAGAATTAGTCTCGACAACGTGAGCGTCGCAAGGCTATATATTGTTTGGGTTTGCCCATACGGAGGCCTCTGCAGAGCTAATATACATTAATCCAACGCTCATGTATCTTCCATGCAATAATTCGCGGTTGAGAAACGTTCGTTTCATCCTTGTAGGTCATGACGGGCGCATCTTGGACCCGCGCGAAGAGACCTCGACAATACAACTGTACATTCCTGATAGATCTAATATGTAATAATACAACAATAATAAGTATCGGTGTGTGTTGTTAACGCGAGAAAACCCGTTTACGCGGAATATTACGGAAATGGTCTCTATGATGTACTACAAGGATTGATTTCAGATGCATCAAAGGTGCTCGCGGCCTTTTACTCGAACGCTGAGAATATTGCTAATTAAGTTGCAATGCCAATCGTTGATAGCATCGAAAACTTTGCTGCGGAAAAGTTGAAAAATCTAAGATAGATAGCGGTTAAGTCAATTGGATATCGAATACAGCGATTAGTGACTCGATAGCGAAAGGCTGAACAAATGGCGATTACACTACCATCAGTGGCAACAATGCCAGCTCCGGTCAGTAAAATAATCAATGAAGCAACTCAACGTTTGTCTGATTCATCGATTGATTGCATATCAGGTAATGGGAAGCTACCAAAAAGGTATTAGACGAAAATATAATGTATTGTTATGTATATGTAATTTAATTACTTGTGTGTTAGTTTTAAATTCTTTTTCATTTTATTTTTAATTCATTACATTTTATTGTGATGATAACTTTATTCACTGGATTTGACATTTTTCCGGAAAATTCATTTCAGTTCGTTTTGACCTGATAAACACGCAGGAGTAGAAACGTTGTATCTTTTGGTGAGTTAGATTCAGAGCCAGTTTCAGCTTTGTAGTAAACAACTCTTTTTAATTTTTTTTTTTTATTATTGAATCTTATAGTAAGATTCGTTCAGTAAAATCGAATTCGTCCATGGCGGACGTGATAGCCGGCGTGTGGTGTTACTACGCCGCTTGAACTAAGTGATCACGTGACCCCATCACGGGATCTAAATTGCATTTCAGTTAAGGTTAAAACTGACGTTTTATAGTGATTTTATTCAGTCGTAATTCATACCTTCGGAGCTCAAATGTATTTTTGTTGTTGCCAGTTTGATTTGAATTTTTCTATTTTTCGGAATTAATAATTTATTTACCCTGGAAGATACTAGTGTTCATTAGAGTTCTAGGACAAAGACATTTACTAAAAATTATTCGGAATTCTAAAGCCGGAATATTATTCTTGGTGATCAACAAGGAACTGTCGACACACCAACACACAGCAGATTATAGATGACGTCATTGCCTTCCATCTTGGTACTTCATCGGGATTCGAACTTTGATTCACTTAGAACTGCTTATTGATAGGACTTATATTTATTAATTCTAGGATTAATTTTGGATTAGATTCATAAACCGTAAGTCCTGTTTCTTATTTTTACCTTGTTTTCTAAGGAAATAAATTATTTTGTTAAATTTTACAAAGCTTGTTGGCTTCACTGTTATATTTGTAACTTTTGTACGAGCCTAGACACGTAACAGTATAAACAACGTCTAAATTTAAAGTGCATCTTATCCCACGTTCGACGTGGACTCGCTTGTGATGCTTGATCGAAGCAAGCAAAAATATCAATATTACTAGTACAAGGATAGTGATCCAAACAAGGAGTGTTCAGTTGAATTTCAGTTTCAGGACACATTTTCTTTCCAGCGGAGCATTTTTAGAAATAAAAGGAAAGCTTTTATAAGTGAACAATGCTGAAAGCAAAATGCATGCACTGTAAGGTTTATCTTACAATGAGGTGCTTTTTTGGCATAAATGGAATGTGCACTTTTGAACAATAAACTTCGCTTTTTATGAAAGCCTCTTATACATTTCCATTAAGCCACTGATACATTTCCATTAAGACATTGATGCATTTCCATTAAGCCACTGATACATTTCCATTGTTACATATAATACTTGAGCAGCTTAAAGGTTTAAGCTTAATTTGTTCGTGAAATGGCTGTTGGAATGGATGATGCAGACCTCAATAAATCTTCCACGACATAAATGATACGTCAAAGCTCTTCCACATTGTGCATACATATGGAAACTTGAGCAGTGATGATCAGCCAAATTTCTTTCTGTGTGTGTGCGTGTGTGTGTGCGTGTGTGTGTGATTTAGATTTTTAACATATCTTTAATAATTTTTCCGTCATATCGCTACAATATCTGCAGTGTGGCAGTTTATAATGATGTCTTGCACAGGGGCATCATGCCGCAGACACGTAGGATGATGTCCCACCCAATCACATTATCCTGACACCAGGTCGACCAGTCCTAACACTAACTTCTCAATGCTGGGTACCTAGTGAGGCAGCTGCTAGTACCATTTTATAAGTCTTTGGTATGACTCGGCCGGAGTTGGAACCCGCGACCTCCCGCATCCGAGGAGGACGCTCTAACTACCTACGCCACCGGAGCGGTTGAAAGCCAAGACTGTAACTTTAGCTTCGTATAGCATGCCATTGAAAAAAAAAAAAATGTAGCTTACATAAAGAAAACACATTTTTAGCTTCGCATACATGCCATTGAAAGAAAAGAACGTAGCTCACACAAAGAAAGACACATTTATAAAATAGCAGCACTAGTATATACCGGTGTTACTTGGCCTCAATATAACTATGCTAGATGTTTTGGATCACAAGCACTAAAACTGGCATAATTGCAAGTCTTAACCCTAAGAGTGACGGACGAAAAGGAGTAACAAGTGGTGGGCATGAAGAAAAAAAAAAAAAACATAAAACAAAACAAGCATGCTGTCCATGTTTGCTCTAAAAAGCGTGGCTAAACAAATTCATGATTAATCTTCACTCTTTTTTATTCGTTATACAAGCTTAAGATATACGCATATCCGATACTTTCTGTTAAACGTGATTATTTGCAGTGAAGACTACGGAAGCCGTAATCAATCATTTGACGCCACACTAATGTTTTACCTGCACATTTTCTTGTCACGATATCACAGTAAATGTTATTGTACTGGTTAATAATATAATTCCATACTGGTCTTGCATGTATGTCCCTGACAATAGAGAAGATTAGACACAAATTTAACAATACTTGTTTGTGAAGGCTAGCGTTCCCATAGTCAGCCAAGTGCAAGGTGCGTTAACCGTTGAGCTGTAACATATAAACGAAGTCTCGAATCAGAAGACAATATTAGTAAGAATATTTGTATACAAAATAGGTATTGGAATATTCGTGTGTTTACCGAGGGAGTTTAGCTGTAATTGTAAAATAAATAAGACCAATAGTGGGCTATATAATGTTGAATTAGTCTAACAGGGAACAACTTCAAACCTGCATCACGAGACATTCAAATCCCACTCACATGGCAATCATAATATTAAAATTATGAATAGTCACATTGCTCACAACGTCACTATTTCTATTCATTCCGTTTCAGGCGCTCTTGATGAGATGGCTGGTAATATGGCAAGCTAACACAGAACATAGTATTGAACACGGGTAATACAGCAAGCTAACACAGAATATGGTACAGAACAAGGGTAATACCGCGAGTTAACACAGAACATGGTATAGAACACGGGTAATACCGCAAGTTAACACAAAACATGGTATAGAACACGGGTGAAACAGCAAACTAACACAAAACACGGTACAGAACACGGGTAATGCAGCAAGCTAAAACAGAACATGGTATAGAACACATGTAATAAAAGTCGCAAATCTTATTCATCAATCAAAGTAACCAAATTTAATTTAGTTGAATGAACCACTTGCGATTTTGATTATGAACCAATCACTTGTCAGAAAGTATTATTTTTTTTGTGTGCATAGTCCCGATATTTCACTGACCAAGTAATACCGACTTACGCCCATGTTTAAGCTATGGTCAGTCTTCTGGGATAAAAAAAAACTTTTATGGTCATAATGTATTGGAATATTAGCAGCTACATTAATTTGATAATTAGTCTGAATCCAAATGTTACAGAATTAATCAAGGCCCTCTCCGTACCCCACCCCCATCACATAATTAGATTTGTGTTGTTCATTTATCATTGTCGTCAGTGCGACTTGGCAGGGTTGGAGATAAATAAATAACAAAGTATGCAAAGAAAACAAGGAATTAATTTGATAGCTTTAACATTGGATTAATATTATGGATTAATAATCTTATTATGTCAATGAAACATTGAATAAGAGAATGATGATATTCGGTTAGCTCTGTGTTATATCCACATTTCGTGCAATTTGGAGCCTAGCCAAACATTTTAAGACATGGACTGCCATGTCCATTGTTAGTTGTTTTTGAGCAATACAGCGCATGTCTTCTATTGAATCAGAGAGCATAAAACTAAATATGATTATAAACAAATGGCTATAGAAACACGGGTGCCACGAATATCACGTGACTGTTTCATGTTTAATATCAACGCCTCAGCAAAGCGCTCATAGTCAGCATGGGGCCCATGGATAAGAAGTTGCTTGTTCTCCTAGGGATTGTAATCTGGTTAAAGCAAGGTAGGTACGAATGGAAATTTTGTAAGCAATATTTTTATTCAAATATTCTTTTAAAGCAATCAACAATTTTATAAATTTCATTACAACGTATATATATATATATATATATATATATATATATATATATATATATATATATATATATATATATATATATATATATATATTAGGGACAAACAAGCAGGTCTATTTGACCATGAAAATATTTTAATTCTCATTTCTTCTCCTACTACTTCTTCTTTCTCTCTTTTTCCCAAAGTTCTAGTTTCATGTTTCAAAACTTTCCATCATTATGATCTGTTTAATTTCCAATTATGCTATGTGATCTCAACGATTGCAAGTATGCACTGAGTTTTTAAAAGTACAAACAAATGCTCGACATTTAAAAGTTTATAATAATACTCAACATTTAAATGTATATACAATCCTAAACATTCAAAAGTGTATGATTATACTCGACAGTTAAAAGTACATAATACTACTGTATATTCAAATGTTATAACAATAGTCCTTCAGAGTATATATTAATACAACGTTTAAAAGTACAAATTAATATTCAACATTTAAAAAGTGTATAATGATACTCAGTATTAATAAAGTATATGTTAACACGACATTTAGAAACAACTATATTGTTCGCCTAATTACTTTCAGCGAATGCCATCGATTGTTACAGTTGTGGTGTTACTGACAACAACTGCAATGATCCCTTTAAGTCATCTGGAACAATTTCCTGCTCCGGGTCTTGCTACAAGGTGAAGTCCAAAGATTCGAGTTCAAATGCAAACGGTTTGTAGGCGTTCTTCGATATATTACGTTAACACATAGAAACTCACATACGCAGATAACCACACACACACACACACACACACACACACATACACACACACACACACACATGAGTTCACGTTTGGAATTCATACGCCGATTATCCAGATTAATTTTCTCTGGTACGAACTACTTCCGTGACCACCAAAGGTTTATTTATTACAATGAAGATGTGTAATATAAAAGAATGAAACTAATTTGCTATCACGATGTCTACATAACAGAGTAATAGAAGTCAGAAAGAAACAATCGAATGTAATTCAATACAGCTATAGTTACAATGATGTTATGAATAACTAAATTAGATTTTTTTGAAGAAAATATAAATGGAATTTGGAGAGAGAGTATGATACAAAGAGGGAATGTTATAATTATTATTCAGTTCTATTCCATCACATCACTGACTCACTTTACTTAAAAGCACTGAAGCCTTTGTTTCACATTATGAGATCATTAAACTGATCAGTGTTATAACGCCAACAAACCGTCATCAAAAGATACAACACCACAATCAGACCGAAATCAATCAAGTTAGGGTCGGTCCATATAAAATACATGAGAAGATAAGATATAAAATTTGACTTTTATTTTGCAGCTGCTATGAGAGGTTGCTATTCATCCCGTAGTGACAAAGATACATGTGCAGAAGCTACATATAACGGGATCAATGGTACTCTGTGTGTCTGTAACGGAAATCTCTGCAATTACGCTATACCGGTGGGAAGTTCAATCATGTTAATGGCTGCTTCCATTGCTATCTACATTGCCCTTCACTACTGAAGAGATTCACTATATGTGCTGCATTTCATGCATCATATCATCGATCTTCAGAATTTATTTTTTTATATCGAAATCCTTGAATCATATTTGTTTACAGAAATTGCTTATGTAGTTAAAGACCGATGTCTGAAACCGGTCGGTCGCTAGTATCAGGTAGGTAGCATATCCGGTATATGAATTATAATTTGCCCAGTAGGTTGGTTTTAGATATCAAATCGTATCCAGCAAAATTTGGAATCCAGCATAAATTCAATTGCTTTATTATATATAGTGTTCTTTTTATTATTCAACTTTAACCTGAAAAGCAAAATGTAATGAAAAGGTTACTACTTTTGAATGGGAAAATATGAACTCGTTCTGCGGGACTTCAGAATAGATTCACGATTCATTCCGTCAGGAAAACAACAGTTACCACACTCACAAAAGCCGAAGTGTTACCAAATAAAATCACGCAGCTCACGGGACACAAAAAATATTTCACCAATAACGGCGTACGACTCTAAACTAAGTGTACATGAACAGAAGGAATATTTTTCAATCCTGAAGTACACTACTGTTCCAAATCTACCTCCCTCCCATTGTACTTCTTCGGCTATGACAGCATCATCTAAAGACCATCAAGTCGCCCACAAAGACCATATTTGAGGAATTTTTTTTTCCTGGCGCATCTTTTTATATCTGTACCTTCATTTTCCATTGATGTATTGAGTCATTTATTCCTCACATAAATATTTGTTTCTCGTATCAATATTTCGTTATTTTTCTTTGGCTACACAACATTCCATTCTCTTTTGCAAGCTAAGTTTTGTTCACTACTGACAAGCGCGTTCATAGTATTAGTGTATATTAACGCGCGGTGTGCAGGTTTCATTCATATATTGAACATCATATAAAATATGAAACAAAACAAAATAATTGTATTGTTTCAACTGTATTATTCCTTTAATATAACAAAACGATTAATATGCTTGTTATTAAGTATATAATAAAAAGATTATTGACTGAGTGTTGAAAAATATTGGTCCCTCGTTCATGTGGCGTAGGATGTCCTCGCAAGCTCGGGCATCCTTTGCCACATGCACTCGGGACCAGTATTTTTCAATACTCAGTCAGTTACCTATAAGTATTGTCAAATTAAGTTTTTGCGGTATAAGTTTTACTTTTGTTATGGGTAACGAAGGTCTACATAATTAAAGCCACTATGGAAAATGGCATTGTTGAAAAAATAATATAAACATTGTGACATAAACACGTTACAGTACTGAGAGCAATTGGGGCAGCTACTTTCATGAACTGGACCATAGAGATTTAGGAAAATATTCGTTAAATTCTGGGTTATGAAGGCTTAGCCAAAGTTTACCGAAATGTTCTGGATGATTATGGCTAAATCAAAGTTGGGCTAACGATTTTCACTATTGGGTTTTAGCCAAATCTTGGTTAAGATCAGTACTATGAAGGGTTTGGCGAATTTTAGCAAAAGGTTTTATCTACACGTTTTCCAAGCATGTAACCAGTTTTTGGCTAAGCCAAATTAGCCCACTACAGATCTGAGTAAACGGAGAAAAAAAAATCCAATGAAATCGGAGGCTGTTGGAGACAGAGTAATGCACCAGACTCTATACGTGTAAGGCTTTCTATACTTACAATCTATCACCTATCACTACACTAATTATGCGGCCTAGGTATTCAAAGCAAACAATTAACACAATATTATGAACTAAATACCGGAGTCATATCCAGCTATTACATGCATTGTGCATACATGTGCTCGTATTCAAAGGATAGGCTTTACCACAGGTAACTTTTGTAAAGATCAGTCAAGTGATCACAATAAGGGTGTACAAAGATTGTTTGATCTTAGAGAATAAAGCCGAGGTACAGTGTAGAACCTACTATCATTTCATATAATTTTATGAATGGTGATCATGACCAGGTTCCATAAAATTTAGGTACTTAAGTTAAATATTGTTAGCTTATTATTTGCAATATTTGACAAATATAATGATTTCAACAAATATTTTAAGAAAGTGTCGCAGCATAGAGATTTAACGTGACTTTATGAGCATTTCTGAGAATTTGACAATTTAGAGGGACGTTCGATTTGCGAAGTTTTATTCAAGTTAAAGCGGTGTCTTATCAGGAACGGAGTTAAAATTGATCTTTCTTTGTACACATTCCAAAGCAATTCAGAACCTTCGCAGTGCAATTAAAGAAGAAATATCAATTAGCATGACCTTTTTACAAAGTACCCAATGCTCAATGGCCTCTGTGCATGACGTGAAAAGTACCAAATACTTGGAGTCTAATTTGCTAATTTGATTTATTTTGAATTGTTGCATAAATTATTCGCACACAAATGGAAAAGACTCGAACCAGTAAAATGGCATTAACATTGCACTTTTTCATGCTCTTTTACTTTTGCAATTGAAATAAAAATCTATGTGCAGAGGCACGCTGTGTAGACTTGATAAAAGTGATGGTGCTCAAATTTCATGTGAATAAAGCACACCAAAAAGGGACCTGCTGAGTTTATTCTATCAGATGTAATGGGTACTCCATGTCACTGGTCCATAATGTGGTCAGTGCTAATGTGCATAAATAGCTCTGAGGTGACAAAAAGAAGAACATTTTCTCAGATGAGTTGGGTAGAAATTGGGCTGCCATAAACATGCAAATTCATAATTAAACGATAAAAATTAGGCTGTATATTCAAGCAAGGAGGCTGATAATAGCGAATATTAAACAACGCTGTACATCTTAATAAGCGCACTTGCACCTAAGAAAAACAAAGTCACACACACACACACACACACACATATATATATATATATATATATATATATATATATATATATATATATATATATATATATATATATTCAGAGGTTCCACCCCCACCCACCACACTCTCTGATGATAAAAACGACTTATAAAAGGGCTTATCTATTATTAAGGGTACAAATGGTAAAATATATTACTTTGCTAAATGATGTCGCAGGTGATACCCTTTATGTGATAGGTCTCTCTAGTACGAGAATACTGTAATAAAATCTTTAGACTTTATGACACATATTTCATGTTATTGCTCATCTTCGTATACGATTTTCAATATCTTCATATCAATTTTCGTATACAATTAACAGTGTTTTTCCTTACAACAAATGCCATAACGTTTAAACATATTCTGTATAATAAGTCAACGATATTATTTGTGAAAAGATTTCGGGCAAGATCAGTGTTTAATGGGAGAGCTTTAAGCAGACAATGTCGGAGTCCAGAAAAAATATAATAAATCTGCATAAAAACAATAAGTACCCAATGATTTTTGTCAAAAACACACTTGTAAGATCTTGTCTAATGTTATCAACAGTTAATAAATTCTAAATCGCTTGTTTGCATTAATAATACAAAATTTATCATATGGTCCAACAGCAATGACACATCTTCAAACCTCATTTTTTGCCTTTTCCACATAAACCAATAATTACGTTTGTAAATTGTCAGTCTTGTTAAATTTCATAGTTTATAAATCATAGGGTGTGTGGTGTAATTACATCATAGCGCAATGTGCTTCTATATACTATGATATATTGCAAAATGGTGTGAATAAAACATATACAATGAGCTGAGTTGTTTCTAATTAATTATGTAAAATGTACACACGAAGCACAAAATACATGTACTGATCAGCAATCATTCGCTGCTTTCATGAACACAATTTAATAACATCACATAGTATCATTCAGAATAAAAACAGGATTGTGATCAGTATGGGAAACAAATTGACGTTTTCAGATGGACACATCAGAGTAGAGCAAGAAAGATAGTATAAAATGCGATATAAATTTTATTCGTTTCCTTAAAATATGTATGAATTATTATATACGCTGCTGTTGCTTTGAGTACGAGTAAGATCATATACGTGCCAGACATGAGTGTTTTCTTCCTTGCAATGCCATGAAACTGCCGCTTTTGAACAAGTGTGTGTGTGTGTGTGTGTGTGTGTGTGTGTGTGTGTGTGTGTGATAATAACTTAAATTTCTCTTGTATTTATAACTGTAGTCCGTGTAGGTATGAATGTAAAGAAATGACATTAAAAATAAATGGTCAATAAATTAAGAAAATATAGAACATATGTACTGTAAATTTTGAGAGGCTTAATAATCAAGAAAAAAATCTTTAATTAAACAACTTTGTACGTAACTTAAAATGGATTTTGTACATCATATGTAGTGAGAAGTGGCAAATGGTAATTTCTCTATTATGATCTATTGCTATAAAATCTATATGAAGTTTTTGTTTAAAATACATTGTTATGTGAAACTGAACATGCAGAGGTAATGAGGAAATGACTTCTGGAACAGTGAATAAAATTCGACACGATTAACAAAAATGAAACTACTTTTCAAGATCACACAGGTCAATTATTTATGTGTGAATTTTCATCTGGCGATGACTGGTTGTAGAAGAATGAGTGTGTGTGTGTGTGTGTGTGTGTGTGTGTGTGATTTGGATTTTTAACGTAGCTTTTAACAATTTTTCAGTCATATCGCTACGATGTCTATAGTGTGGCAGTTTATAGTGATGCCTAGCACTGGGGCATCATGCCGCAGACATGTGACATGATGTCCCACCCAGTCACATTATCCTGACACCAGGCCGACCAGTCCTAACACTAACTTCTTAATGCTGAGCGCCAAGCGAGGCAGCTGTTAGTACCTTTTTTGTAAGTCTTTGGTATGACTCGGCCGAGGATCGAACCCATGACCTCCCGCATCCGAGGCGGACGCTCAAACCACTAGGCCACCGGAGAGGTAGAAGAATGAGAATAATTCTACATTAAATAATCAAAGAAAAACTAACCGATGACTTTTATGGAAAGCATCCATGCAAGATTTTGACTTAAGTGTTCAGATTAGTTCCTAGCACAACTTGTACAACTGATAGCTTTTTATACTGTACCGAAACTATCCCCAGCATATGTTTTATAGTGTTCATTTCTACGGAGGCACGGAAAAGATATGAAATGAAAAATATTATTTCCTCCATCAAATTAATATTTTGGTCCCATCAGAGCAATAATGTTTTACCCTCAAACTTGCATTTAGTCCGCTCAAATTAACATTTTGTTCTCTCAAATAAAGATTTTGTTCTTTCAAATTTGTCATTCGTCACCTTACGTTAATAATTCATTGCCTCAATTTAATGTTTTGTGTTGCCTCAAGTTAACAGCTTGTTTCCTCAAATTATATTTCGTTCCCTCAAATTATCTTCTCGATCCCTCAAATTGATAATTTCTTCCCAAGAGTTATTATTTTCCTCCCTGATGTTGTTACGCGTACCCTTAAATTGATAATTCGTTCCCTTATGCCAATATTTTCCCTCAAAATACAGACTCGTGTCCTCAAATTGGCATTTCGTTCCGTTAAATTATCGTTCTGTTCTGTCAAATTAGTATTTCTTTCCCACAAGTTAGGAACAGTATTGCTTTCCCTTAAGTTAGTGTTTCATTCATCGGAATCAACAGTTGGTTCCCTCAGTATATTTCATGTTCTTCATTATTGCCTAAAATGGCGGGTGCTGATAAGAGAATTGAACTTAATAAGTTCCTCTTAAAGCCGGGATCCTTTATAAATGCATTGTCTCCGTTCTTGCTGTTCAACACCGGATAACAACCAGTGTATATCAATTAAGACTCCAAGTCCTCCAAGGTATAATGAGTACAACGATGTCGCAAATGTTGCACTCTTTATATCCACTGAAATCAATAGTTCGGGACAATTACATGGATATCTCTGGACGCACGCACAATGTGTGGCATATGACTTAAAAGTGAGAAAAGAAGATGTATGCATCATTCTTTCCGCTTTGAATCCTAAAGGATACCAAGCTAGAAGAGTACGGCGTGTCAGTCAACGGGATTATTAAGCAAAAGGACAAAATTATATTTGGCGCATTGATTCCTATGACAAATTGAATCCATGACGGATATTCAAGAAACATAGCATGACTCTATATGTATCACAATTCCAGCGATCTAGGGATCATAAGCGATTATTTTAATAGTTCTACTGGGAAATTCGGTGGAGTACCCACTCCCATGTATTTGGCATTCATGATACGGCCTTACTATGGTTCAAGTCCTACTTGGTCAACAGGACACAAATTGTGTCCGCAAATGGAAAATACTCCAGCCCAGTTGATCTATGCTGTGGTGTTCCACAGGGGTCTGTTCTTGGACCTGTTCTCTTCATTCTATACACTCAGCCACTCTCAAGTGTCATAGATCATCATCCAGTGTCTCACCAATTGTATGCTGATGACACCCAAATATACAAATCTAGCCATCCAACTGAAGTTGAAGCTACCATCCAAGGCATAGTGAGGTGCATTTCCGATGTGAAATCATGGATGACATGTAACAAGCTGCAGATGAATGATGACAAAACTGAAGCCATTCTGATTACAACACAAAGACTTTCTCATTCACATCCTTTACCTCAGACAATAAATATCAGCAACACCAACATTAAATTTACACAGTCAGAACGAAACCTAGGTGTTACTCTTGACAGTACTCTCTCATTGCACCAACATGTCATGAACATATGCAAGGCTGCATATCTTGAGCCGAGACGCATCAGCTCCATTCGCAAGTATGTTTCAGTTGATGCCACTAAAACACTTGTGTGTTCCTTAGTACTTTCAAGACTGTACCATTGTAACTCGATTCTGTCTGGTTCGTCTCAATATCTACTCCAGAAACTTCAAAAAGTTCAAAACACAGCTTCTCTGATCATCCTTAGAGTACCACGATCAGAACACGCCTCTCCCCTGCTCTGTACCCTACACTGGCTATCCATACGATCCAGAATTAAACACAAAATTTGTTCTCTGTGCTACGATTCACTGACAGGCTCCAGTCCAACATACCTATCTGACCTCACCTATGTGTACACACCAGCAAGATACTTACGCCTCTCCTCTGACTCTCGTATTACCATTACTCCCACTATGAAAATGAAATCATATGGACAACGCTCTTTTCCATACCAGGGCCCAGCAACGTGGAACGAATTGCCCACTGTACTTAGACACAAAGACACAGTGATCTCATTCAAGAGGGCTCTTAAAACTCACCCATTTCAACTGCAAGAACAGACTTAAAGACCTAATAATGTATCCTTACCTTAAATATTTACAGCATATTTTCTATTTTCTAATTTCGTGGTGTTTGTTTTTATTTTTGTAATCATATCATGATATATGTTTTTTAAGTGTTGTCAAATGTTGTAAAGAGCTTAGAGCTTCTAAAGATTAGGCTCTATACAAAGTCCTCATTATTATTATTATTATTATTATTATTATTATTATTATTATAAGAGACAACTTTAGAAGTGAAAATTGTTACGACAGGATTCTGATTAGAAATCGGCAGTATGAACACGTTAATGAAAATGCATTCTTGGAAGGTGCTTGTACCCATTTCCAGAAGATCTAGTGCTGGTGGTGATATTTTCGGAAACAATCTGCTCAATTCTGGATTTATCTCTTATCTCTTTCAACAACATATTCTAGATAACTGTCACTTTGATTTAGACAAAGGCATTCTGCAGTTTTCCTTCATAGGAATGATTCATGTACCAAACCAATAACCTTTTTGTGGACTGATTACGACCACATATAATCAGCAGTAATATGAAGTCCTAACTCCCCTGGATTAGTCACTTAATCAATTTGAGCATTTCGTCTCGGGGCTGTTTAAGTGACATTGGATTTCTGTTGTTTTCCCTCGTTAAAGTCCCTGTGTAAGCTTTACAGAGGGTATTCTGGAAAGGTTTGTCTTCTACACAGTTTATATTAGATCTTAGCATAAACGCCTGCATCAGAAAACTGAGATAAATTGCTGGATGAGAACATTTTTATCACAGATTCTCTCAGTTTTCAACGCTGCAAGTAGTTTCTTAACAGCTAATTCTCAAAACGAAACAGCACCCTAATAAGCATCGCACTCATCCGTTGATATTTTGAATACACTGATCATGCGGACAAAAGGCTTAACTAAATGTCATCAACAAAGAGGTGACTACTATAAAAAAAGAATGATTTTGTGATTTTGTTTATATATATATATATATATATATATATATATATATATATATATATATATATATATATATATATATAGAGAGAGAGAGAGAGAGAGAGAGAGAGAGAGAGAGAGAGAGATTAAAATATATCAGTGTCAGAAAAATGATACCGCCACACTCGCGATACCACTTTTATTGCCACAGTGGAGATATCACTTTTGGAACTACTTTCTTTTATGTATATCCTTATTCATGTTCCTCAGACCTGTATTTCCATATTTTTGTCCCTTTTGCTTTTTCTTCTTCTTTTCCTTCTCTCTTTCTCATCATTCCTCTCTCTTTGAAGGGAAATATTACATTCAATGATCACACATAATTTTATAAAACGAAATGGGTGTGATATAAGGAGAGTATTATTAACTACATACAAAGTGGCTGGTTTTCTCTTTAAAGTAAACACCTACAATCTGTACACACGGTTTTCCAATAGTTTTCGGTGATACGTTTTATTGTTATTAATCTGCTTGGAAAAAAGGAAGGAGGGGATGTCTGCGTGAAAGTGTATTCGGTTGAAACCTACCTGAACTTGTGAAAAAGGTCCCACGTTAATAGAACGTAATCAAAACAAGAATGTGGACATTCTGACGATTTAGTAGAATATCGTAGTCCGTAAACAGCGAAAGCACATTATACCTTAAAAAACAGCAAACGAAGCTTATCACGTGTTATGTGCGTCTCAGGTTTCAATCGTAATCAAGTGGAACCTGACAAAGAAACAAAGATTATTAGGATAATAGAATAAAGAACAAACTGTATGGGTTCTAAAAATTTTTGATTTTAATAAAATGAAATCACAATGACGAAAATGAAGGATGTTGTACATGTATGATATCTTGTATTAAACCCCATAAAGGGGAATAGTCCAGTTTACACACGCGGAGGGCCGCAAAGGTCAGGTATGCGTACATTTGATCCATTTCTTCGAAGCTTCGTAAGTATTGGGAGATGTGATCGGAGTTTTTATGAAGGTGTCTTTAATTGCACATTCGTAATTTCATTAGTAATTGTAGTTCACATTCTATTAAGATGGGGGCATTCTATTTCGAGCAGTTTTTGACAGTTATGACAGTTAATTTCCCATCTACTTACAAATAATTATGTTATCCCCGGAAAAATAGCTTGCGCCTATAACTGTAACTGACGGTAATGTCGGATTTCAGCCTGAAAGAAATGGTATTTCTTTCGTCTCTCAAATCAGGAATGATTCTATGTTTTCTTTTCTTCCTTCACAGAATAATATAGTACAAGACTTTATGTAATACATGCATTATACCAGCCTGGCAATTAAGATATTGTAATTACTTATTGACTGCGTTGTGTGTCGATGTTGACTTTTGGCATTCATCTCTATATATTGCTGTCACCGTTTGATACAGAGTCATGTAACTTGACGAATGCATTCATCTGGACACGTACGATTCGTCAATAGCAATTGTAGATCACAGTTACCTATATTTTTCTTCACGCACAGATAATTATATGAAGCTCTTGTTTAAATCCATTTGATTGAGACTGTTGCATACACTCATTTAATTGATGGGTTCAATTACCTTCAGTACAGATGTTTCTTACAACTACTGCATCTGCATCTGCACATGTATTCTGATACTGTCATATGTATAGTTACAAGACTCAATGAGCGCATTCATCTTCAAAGGTAATCCTCAGCAAAAGCAAGAGTTTGTCACATGGTCACAGTGACATGCATTCTATGAGTAAACGAAGTATCTCAGTATAAATTACTGTACAGAGTTCTCGCAACAAACACTTTTGTAGCAACAATTGGAATGGAAAATAATAATAAATGTTCCTTTTGTACATTAAATCACATGTTTAGGAATAATTTAAGCCAGTCGATTAGAAACAACACTAATTTCCTGCATACCGTTTCACTTGTCTAATTTTTTTAACGATACTACACTTGTGAAAAAGAAATAATAAGCTGGAATGTTTTGAAACTTAATGAGAAAACGTTTATTACTTCAGTTGTATAGCAGTCATTTTCTGTCTATTGTTTGAAATAATTTAGATACATTTATAAAAATCAGTTGATACATCTACAATCTTGAATTATCTGTTAGTTATATTTGTGTACATCATCAGAAACTAGTTTTGCAAGATTTATATACAAACCTAGATACTTATACTCTTACAGTACTCCTGTTTCTTAATCTTTTCTGCTTCACACTTCTTTCTCGTTTCTTCCTTACATCTTTGTTCAGGCTATCCTAGTTTCTTCTTGTACCTATTCTCCGTTACAATAGCTCAACATCTAGCTGTTTGAAGCCTTTACACCAAAGACAAGACTTATGTTGAAAAAAGAATTGATTGACAGTCAATCGGATGGCTCCCCGACCCAAGGATAGCTATGTAAAGGGAATATTAAACAATAAATAATATTATTATATGAAATTTGATTTAATACGTATTCAGATTGATTCTTCATTCAAATGAAAAAATTTAAGTCTAGGGACAGAACATCTCATTTCATCTATGCATGCTTAATGCAAATGAACAACTAGACAGTAAAATATTAGACCTCTTGTTTGAAACACAGTTATTAATGAAACACTAAGTACATACACATATACAGCAGTAATGCTCAGTGCTCATGTTCCACTGATTTTCTGACAAAATATGATTGGTGCACACAATTATTTCTCATGTAAGTGATATTGAAATTGTTAAGTTCAAGACAAATAAACCGAAAATGTCTTATTTTAAAGAAACAATGAAAGTAAATGACACCACAGGAGATACAAAGATACATAAATACATATACTCTGACAAAGTCATGAACTGTTTATTCAAACATTAAGGTCATAGTTACCTTCAGTTTGCAATCATTGCTAAATGTATCAAATATACCAAACCAACTTTTGAAAACATTCCAGAATTTCTCAACAATGCAATAGTATCATATTATATATCAAATGAAAACATTTCCTTTCAACAAACCATTATGGTATATTGCCTGTAAAAGGTTGCACATTTTTGTTTACTGATAACTTAATCAGGTGTACCAATACTTGTTGACAAAACAGTTATCATTTTCAAAGGTAACAATATAAAACAATTTAATGAGAATCAAATAAATTCCAAATATTAGGACAAAAATTTATAAAACTTAAAATATATGACAAATGATATACAGTATGTAAAAATCATGAAGAATGGTCTTCAAAGGAATTTAGAAAATGATTGTTCCAAGTATCGACAATAAAAAACAAGGCACTGTTATAAATATATACTAATTAAAGCTATAAGCAGAACATCATCAACAAGAAAAAGGTATTTTAAACAAAGCTATAAATACAATAAAGATTCAGTTCCTTAAATGTTGAAGTATGTGCTGAATTAGTTGAAAGGTATAACTGTACAAACATTAAACTGTTGATAAGAAAAAAAAAGAAAACAAAATTAAGGCAACAGTTTAAAGTAGCTATTTTATTTGGTGCAGATCAAACCTTGGCATCATTGAGCAACATTGCTGGTGGCATCATTGAGCAACATTGCTGGTGGCACTGTTTTACAGACTATAAGTATACAACGATTGATTTGAGCAGTACAGTAATAGTTTGCACTGGAGTAGTCATAACATAGCTACAAAAAGGTGTCCACACAAATGAAAAGTAAAAAGGTATATTATATATAAGCTTACTTTATTATGCACAGCAAGTAAATTAAGTCAGTATTGTTTAAAATAACGATGATAGCAATTAGTGTAATTGTCCAAGAGTTAAAATTGAATTGTGCAGAAAATCTAGTACTATATTTGACAATCCCACAAAACATATACAAATTTTAAACGAATATCATAACACTTTTGTGTATAGTGTTACATATTTTGTGACAACAAAAACAAGGTTTGTGGTAGATTTGATAGAAACCGACCATAGCCACATCTTTGACTTTGTGGCAAATATCTATCAAGCTTTAATGTACAATAAAAAGTCCAGAAGGTAAGAAGAATGTAAAGCTGGTAAGTAAGTAATTGTGACAGATGCGGGTGATAAAGTAGACAAGTGGTTTTAAACACTTATTACTGCTTACCATGGAAATAATACTTTGCTTCTGAATGTTTTAACAACTAATTTAACTTAGTTTGTATTTAGTCTCCATGTACTTATAACGTAAAGATCAAACAAGAAGGCAACTATTGCAACGAAGTTAGAATTCTATGGTAGATATTATGGAGTATATGTTTGGGTGATGGGATAGAAATACAATTCTGTCAAAAAAGACCAATGAAAGAAAGCGAGGTTTTTGAGTTGTCTTTAACTCAAAAGGTTTAAACTGAATGCAGACTTTGTTCGAGGAAAACAATGCAATACCTGTATTTCAGAAAGGGAGATAATGAAAGTTACATCAAGACAGAAGAAATAAGCTTTAAATTAGGCTTGTATACCCGTGTGATTACAAGACTATAGGGAAGGCATGTGACACAGTGTTGACATTATAAAGAAAACATATATTGCTATCCAACATAAACATAGAATCCGATTTCAAGAAACCATCTCATGCTTCTTTCATCTCAATAAAATCATTTAATGGTATTTGTAATTGGATAAAACAGAGAACCTTCGTACATATCAGATGTGAATGTTTTCTTGATGATGCAGATTAATCACCTTACGTACATTATTTTCCTTTATATGTAAAAGAATTGAGATTTCTTTTAAGAGCACAACACTCTTCCATATATTTGCCATTCATTTTGGTTTGTAATTATCTAGAAACGTTCTTGTATACTGATAGCATGTTTTAATAAATGTAGGTCTATCTTGCAATCACTGTTATAATTGAACTAATTGTTCTATGTCATGTCTTGCAGACAAACAATTCCGTGTCTATCATTAACAATGAAATATTATCACCATTTTTGTTTTTGTAAGAGAAACAGAGAATTTTGATAACCCTAACAATGCATATCCTCCGTAAATGGGTTTCACTAATCCGATTATTTTATCCTTCATAATTACTAAAATTAGATTCTCATCTAGCATTTAAAATTATAAGTATTTAAGATATTTTGAAACTCTTGAATATAAACAAAGCTTTAGAGTTACCCTTTTACTTAAATTTTAGAACCATTTGACAAATTAATTTAATACTGGCAATATGCTATTCATAATAAAGTCCATTAACAACGTAATAATATCTGTTTCTATTTCGCTGGTGGTAAATGAGAGTTATAAGCTCGACCAATTAGTCTCTTTTCAGCATTCATTTATCTGTTACATAAAAAAACATTTTTAGCAAGGTAACCATTTTTATCAATTAGGTAAATGTAAATGTTTCTTTACTGCGTGCGTTTGGGTCATTCTACCAGCCAGACAAGTAGTCTCCTGTGAGGTTTTTACAACACAGCACGTACAATGCCGCAAGGATTTTCCTGAAAGATATATGTCAATTCTCATTTAATTTACGGAGGCAAAACGAGATTGCAAGGGTTCCGTTTGATTCCAGATTATCTGGATCATTGGCGTATAAGTCACTCAAAGTAGTTCTTGACTGAGATCTTGATAAAGTAAGTCGGTCTGCAAATAATTCGTATACCTCTGCGTAGAGTGTATAGAGATAAAACCTCTACAATGCCAGCATGAACAGAAATATTGTATATCAGAATCTCCTTAAGATCCAATTTTTATTTTAGTTCCGAAAGTTTCCTTCTATCATCAGTTTTTACCAATTAAACCAGAAACCCTCAATTCTAAATACCGAAACAAATTTCAATTCCAAATTTGAAATTAACGCTTAAAATTACCCATAAAACTGAAACTCATTTGAAACTTGAAAATGTGTTTAGCTACTAAATTCCTGACACATGCCGGAACAGGTTAATTACCATTCACAGGTAATATAGTTGTATGATCTGTGAAATAAGGATGCAGAAAATGTCGGAAGTGCACAACAGTTAACGCAATCCTTAACACGCACGCTGACACACATTAGGGCTCACAATAGGCGCATCTCAAGTTTTTGTATGATACAAAAGAGCCAGCTTTTAATAACTAAATGTTTGTAGGTAAGCCATTTAAGAATGAATATGCTTATCTACTGATTGTCTTATTTTAATTGATGCTGTTCAAGTGTATATATGATTAATAGAACGTTGTTTGCTTTGTTTTAAAATTAAATATCAGGGTTTTATTAACCAGCCACGTGGCCAGTCTTTTGATGCTGTGCCGACGGACACCAACAAAGCAGCATTCTAATAGATGGATTCTCTCAAATGATTTTAAGTAGAGAAAATACCTGGCATACGTGTATTTAAGTAACCATGGCTTTCGTTTGTCTTCGCTCACAAAAGTGATGTCTTGCATGCAGTGCTATGGGTGAGAAAATGAAACCACTTGAAGTCAGCATTTTTAGAGATTACAAAACAGATGAAAAACGTCGCGATAACTAAGGATGACAGTTATAGTATGGCACAATAAATGGAGCCACTAACGCAAACCACAGTAGTTCAAGAATAATGCAACAGACAATGCTCCATGCCATGTTCAAGGTCTTATAACTGCATTCTCTCTCTCTCTCTCTCTCTCTCTCTCTCTCTCTCTCTCTCTCTCGTCACACCAGAAAGAGACTTTTTTCACAATCTCCAATAACCTCAGTAAACCGAAAACTTCTTAGAACCGAAAACAATTGTGTGTCCTAAGTGTTTCCGGTTTTGAGGAGTTTATCCACACACACACACACACACACACACACACACACACACCACACACACACATATATATATATATATATATATATATATATATATATATATATATATATATATATATATATATATATATATATATATATATATGTATATACCAATCGATCCTATACCGTGTCATGTTTTGTAAATAAATGCAGGTGTTGATTATAACCAAAGTCTTCTGAGCTCTTGATGATATCAGCTGCTATATAAAGTTCAATCAACGTTATTTATTAAATATGGCTCCGAAGTTGAAACAAGCATGAACAGATTCAAGATCACCTCATTACAAAATTTATATATATGTGACACTTAGTATTAAACCCAACAAAATCATGCGTATACAAAGTTTCACCAAAATCTGATCCAAAATAAACGTCTAGGGTCCTGACAAGATCAACCAGACATAATCCCGATTAATTAATTAATAGTACGACAGTAACATTACTGACGATAAGCAGGCATTAAACTGGATATGAACTTGTTCCTCATATTCATCTGAAATAAACGAATGAATGTACTTATTAACATGGAAGCAAAGAAACGTCCAGTTCCTTGAAACGTTCTTCCGCTTTTTAAGACCAGTGGAGGTGAACAATAGCTGAACCTAGCTTTAAAGTATGTATTGTTCCTTTTAAATAAATAGAAGCAGGTATTCTCGTCGTTAGGATTCTGAGTGTTATCGAGCTTTCATCTCATCATGCTGTGCGAGAAGTAGTTTTTAGACGGAGCAAAATATTTCCTCCCAAAGATGATAAGCGTTATCCGTCATATCTTTGTAGATAGATTCTGTTGGTACGCCTTGTTATACGAGATGGTTGAAAGGGACTCCGACCTTCGTTGCCGCTGGATGTTTCTCATCGTAGTACCAATCCGGATAACTACGTACTAACATCAGCACAACGTAAGCTTGACTATTATTTGGGCATATCCAAAATCCTGGGGCCCCCGATGTACCTTTCCAAATGAACAGTGTAAAAGAACACGCCGTGGATCATCAAAGCCAACAAAGCCGTCGACACCAGCTTGACTCAAGCTCCATCTCTTGGCAGTATTTATATCATGTGGTGTCAGCGTAACACGTTTGTACTTGCCTATCTTTTTTATATCGGCTCTTGGATGACCAACGAAGTATCCATGGCTTGTCTGCTCTGATAGTGGTGAAAAATCTATAAGGAGTGGAGTATACTTTTTTGCATCTGGTTTGAGCTTTAGAATGACTGTATCCAGATAATCATTTGCGTACACTATATCAGGTTCAAAATAGAATCTGTACTTAGTATTACCTGGCTGACCATTTCGTTCATGTTCAAAATCTATGTACACATCTGCATTTCGCAAAGGATGTTCTTTAGAGGGCTGCATTGTTTTTCTCAATAAAATTGGAGCTGAAAAACAAAATGGCCTCATCTGATTCATAGTGAAGAACTTAACAGATTTCACTAAATGGGGTACTTCTAACATTTACTTAAGAGACTTTTCAAAAGTCATTTTACACATTCAAATTTATTAAATGATACATGTTCCTCTCCCAAGTGTTCATTAAATTCATCCAATGTTTGTCAGTAGTAGTAGTAGTAGTAGTAGTAGTAGTGGTAGTAGTACTAGTAGTAGTTGGGGATGGAAAGGGACATGTAACAATTTCTAGGTTTGTTCGGAATAAATTTAATCACTTACCTACATTCTGTATACAGTACTATTGATTATATTGGAACTGATAATTCTGCCTGAACATTTATCCTAATGTTAGTGAAATACGATTTAATAAATAAATCAACAAGATATGAAACTGACCTCAGCAGGATTATTAAAAGTAATATAGTTATGGCATCATGACATAAAAAAATTGGAAAATGCCATGATTTTCCAGGAAACTGTATTTGGTTACATAAGAGCCTGCATTTATGTCGGTATTACCGCAATTGTTCACTTGCGATAGTGAATAAAATTAGATAATATAATTTAACAGTACATGTCATCATGAAGATTCAGACAAAATAAAATGTATTAGTGTTAGTGCTGGAATATGAGTAGTTTTAAAAGTACTGCGAAAAATATCGTTGCAGTATGTACTATCACGATGTACTTGGAGGTTCAATAAATGATTCACAATATTAGTGTCTTGAATTAAATCATATCAGAAAATCCCTTATAAACCTACTAATAATAATTGATTGTACTAGGAGCATGAAGTCTTGCCATAGACAATGCTGATATATTTCCAACATTATTAATATTCACTGGATCCGATGACACTGGATAATTCAATTTTCTGCGTGTTTTCGGTACATCAAACATTATAGCATGCTGGGGCAAGTAGGCTAAAGTAGTTTGCCCGGGCAGACACCACGGGAGCGAACTCGGGCTGCTACGATGGCAGAATTTAAACTTGGTCACTTTTTATTGCAAGAGTTGAGTCATCACGGCTTCATATAATATATTTTAAACTGAATTTTCCTTCTTAATAATAAGTCAATATGCGACTGGTTACATGTTTGTTGTAAACTAACATTGATATAACTTATTTATTAAAAAAGAAATTTTATAACTGTACAAACAACGGTGTCAGTGAATATCGCTTTCATGCGGAAACTAAACATTGATGACTAAGGTAATAACAACAAGTATGCCATTGAAAAAGTGATAATTATGTCTCGCATGTCCGGCATATGATAACATTTTGTAACGAATTGTCCGTATCCAGGTCGCCAAGCGATGATGATCCAACTTTCATGTTATAGATATATAGAGAGGTGCACTTGGGTCTTCATCCTAAGGCAAGGTTAGTAACAGCTAACAGCTTGGCTCAAATGCAATGTTTCTGACGGCTGCTTTAACTCGCAAGCCGAGATTCAAGTCATATGCATCATTTCCTTTTTATGAACCACTTCAGTGCTAGCAGTGGATCCTGTAAACGACACAAAGGTTGGGAGTTCGACATTCAACCTGTCCCAAATAGGTCCATCATTGGTCGTTTCCATAGGGCACATATTTGAGTGAAAACTGAGGTATGAGAAGACAAATTTGTATTAGTAGTTTCTTCCGGGACATCGAGCCGCTAATACATTTATGAATATGACGACGTGAATTTTGGCGTTTAAGACACCCTTTTAGAGAATCTAAAACAAGAACACAAAGGTTTTGTGAAAGGTTCCACCTTGCCGTTTGAAATAAATCACCATAGTGGAGTTCTCGGACACAGTGAGAAATCAGTTCTCATGTATATCATCCTGCCACCAAAGAAAGATTTCCAGATGGTTTCATCTCGAGAATCTTGATATGTCGATATTCCAAATGAAAACTGGATTATGGAACTTACAGAGCCGAGGACTGAAATTTGAGGTATGGTGTCTTCGTGTAACTGGCGATAAAATCAGCCATCAATATCAATAAATCTGCAAGACTATCGAAGTAATTCGAGAGTTGATTCTTCCTATTAAGTCATTAATCAATTGATGACGAAAATTAGACCAGGCTGTTGTTGTAAGGGAAATAAGAGAACATGACTCCGGTGGCGATAAGCAGAAAGCTTCATTAGTCGAATCCCGTTAGGCTGAGTCATTGCACACCGTGTTATATCTCCTAACTACGAGAATACTTGGGTGAAAGTTTTGTCATATTTGGATAAAGGTTTTGATGCGAAAGTCTCTTGAACTACCTGCGAAGTAGCTGAAAAAGAATGTCTATGATAGTGGACGTCATGAGTTAGATACAGTGACTTACAAGCTGTCGCTAAGTAAGGCTTACTTTGAGTGGCAGAGACTTGAGAACAAAGTGAAGCGATATATATATATATATATTGGATACCAAGGCATTAAGCTGGGAATCAAACACAGAAAGAACCTAGCAGCACTATGTGGGATAGACTGATTCACGAGAATGCCTACATAACCTGGATTCGTGAAAATGCGCAAAGCTCGTTCTTCTGGCGGCTGATCCTGTGTGATCGATTATGTCTGTGATTTGTTACGATCAATATTATATGGCTGAGTCCAGTTCTGGCGGAACAGGGAATATTGATTCATGTAGCTGGTCTTTATGAAAATTCTGGGACAAAGACGTTTAGTGGAAATTTATTCTGGAATTCTAAACAGAACATTATAAATTGTGTTTCAACGAGGAATTGTTGCTATTTGTACAACGACCTCATCTGACGTCATCGCCTCCATATTGAAATTTCATCGAGATTCGAACCTGGATTCAATTAGAACTGTTTAGTGACAGGACTTATATTTTTCAATTCTAGGATTAAATTTTGGATTATATTCACAAAACTGTAAGTCCTATTTCCTATTTTTACATTGTTTTCTAGGGAAATAAATTATTTTGTTAAAATTTACAAAGCTTGTTGGCTTCACTCTTTTCTTTTGTTACTTTTGTACGAGCCTACACGTAACAATGTAAAATCTAGAAGCTTAGGGGGACTCTCGCCGTGTGTACACTTGTAGCTCGTAATAATGACACTAAAACTAATCTGGATCCAAGCATGAGGCCTAATTTGCAAAAGGCTTCTCATTTCATCACATTAAAAATGGAATTAATTAAGATAACACTGTCAGTCAGTGAGACCTGATATATGTATCAAACACGGAATTAACAGAATTTGTCAACCATCAGTTAAGAGATAGATAAACATTACAATCAAGTATTTAATGCTATTATGTCACGAAAGAGAACATCAAATCACATTTTGGGTCATATTAATTACACAACGACAGGCAAACAAAACATTCGGAATACATCTGCTTATATCGGTTTTCTGCTTTATGCGCATTAGCACTTTTCTCATACAAGTAAATTCATCACCTGAAAACATTGTTTTTTTATGCCTCAGATCATTGGGATTTAGTATATTGATTGATATCTAATATTCTCTCTAGCAGCAGAGAGGGTGAACCCTACAACTTTGCAGAGACCTTATTTTTGAAATTTAAGGGTTCCTACAGGGGCTAAAAAAAGAAGTTTTTGCCTTAATAATGAAAACTTCTCTAATTGACCAGATTTTTTTCTGATTTTTTCACGTGCTGGTCTCTACGCGTATGTCGTTCACCCTCTCTGCTGCTATGGTTTTTATCCAAAAATTGTATCAAGTCCGTTACGATATCTTGACCTCGGATCATGTAAATTTATTGTTACAAAACCGAAGGGAGCAGCTTGTGCTTTTGAAAAGAAATTTTTAAATTTGTTCATATCCATGTCCCCAGAACACCAAGTATAATAAATATTTTGCAGCGTATGATTATCAACTCCGCTGAACACAACTAAAATGTTACAGTTATCCCTGATCACTTTTGGAATTTGTGTATAACGCTGTGTAACATAAATCACGTCTGTGTTTTTGTGACGGCCTCGTGAAAATATCCGAACTGGATTGGATTGTTTGTCCAGCATGACATCATCGTATACCACGAGGTTATTAATGAATCCATCCAGATCATCTACAGATGGCGCTTCATCAATATCAATAATAAAGTCTATGACTTCACTGTCTTCATGCAACAAATCTGCGTTTTCATTAAAATCTTTAAGTACTTCGTAACATCGCTGATCATCTACAGATGGCGCTATCAAATATAATTTATCCCACTTCAGCCATCTCATTATTAGATTAAGTAATAATTGCGTTTTTCCACTTCCGGACGGACCTATTATAATCATTCCGATAGAATTTGGTAACGCTGGATGGTGCTTTACTGGCTCTTGTTTTCTTGTCGCAGAAAAGTCAATTATATCCATATAATAAATAATATGAGTCTATATTGTGTTCGATGCAGAGCACCTACACATACTGCTGAATTAACGACAATAACAACAAAAAATAAAAGACGCGCACTTACAGGTAAGTGTGTGAAATGTGGCACCAATATAAATTTATTTCATCAAAGACAGGTGGGGGGGGGTATTGCTGCTTCGTTAGGAAAATTACCAGGAACTCCATGGGCTAAATATCCTGGTGAGAAACATTTACCCGGATATAATTATTGTGGTCCAGGAACTCGTCTCGATATCCGACTTGACGAACGAGATCAACCAAAACCAGGAGAGTATCCAGTAAATTAGATTGATCAAGCGTGTCACGTTCATGATGTCGCGTATAAAAGTAAAGATTTGCAGCAACGACATCTCGCAGATGTGAAATTGATTCACGCATTAAATTCTATACCTAATAAATCTCTCAGAGAAAAATTAGCTAGTTTTCTAGTGAAATCTGCTATGAAAGGTAAACTGGTGCTAGGGGCTGGCAATTAAATTATATAACTATCATAATGGAATCTGTTTATTATTCCCCGAGAGGGTATTGGAGAGGTAAAGCAGCGATTAGTAAACTCGCCGAAGCAGTAAAAGTTTCACGTGATGTTGCTGCATCATGGTTAGCACGACAGGCAATATGGCAAATCTTCCTGAGTCCACCTAAAAGAATTCAGTACGCGCATTTTGATGTTAGCGTTCCTAATGAAGTTCATCAAGCAGATATTTTATTTTTACCACACGATACCATTAAAACACGTAGACGTCAATACACGCATAGATACGCGTTAACTGTCGTTGATGTTGCGAGTAGATACAAAGAAGCGGAGCCATTATCAACAAAGACAGCATCTGAAGTTGCATCTGCGTTTGAGTGCATTTATCAACGTGGTTTCTACGATGGCCACGGTTATTACAACTTGATCCTGGTAAAGAATTTCTTGGAGTAGTATCATCGTTGATGAAGAAACATAACGTTAAAATCAGACGAGGACATACTGAAATTCATCGTGATCAGGCAATCGTTGAACGATTTAATAGAACACTTGCTGAGCGGTTATTTGGATACCAATATGCAAAGGAAATATATACTGACTTTAAGGATAGATCTCGTGAATGGGTTGCAAGATTACCGAATGTGATAGCTGCGATGAATAATGAAATTACTCGTGCAACTTCCATGAAACCTTCTAATGCGATAAAAAAAATATATATACCCCGTAGCAATGGCTACGGACAACGACGTGAATCTTTCTCTCAACCAGTATTAGGTAATGTAACTGTAAGATATTTATATGAACCTGGCGAACTTGAAGGTGGTAAAAAAAAGAGCAACGGATCCTATCTGGAGCGTGACTACACATAAAATTTCTAGCGTGGTAAGATCCACTGGTAGACCTCCAATCTACAGACTAGATTCTACAGCCCCTCAACGTGGATTTGTACGTGAACAATTACAAGTAATTCCTGAGGATACGCAATTACCCCCAAGCTCAATTTTGTAAACGTCCAGAACCTCGACGTCGATTACACTCAAGACAGGTCAGCATCACATTATCACGTGTATGACCGAGATCACTATTAATTCTGTCTACGGTAAATTGTCTTGGATTAAAACACTGCCATGACATATTACAGTTGCAACTTGCGCAATGATTGTTCTGTTGTTGTCTTAATGTTATAATAAATTCAGCATCAAGATCAAAGTCACGCTTATTTTTTTTGTCACACTGTTTATAGCTGACTAATTTTTTATTGATATCGACATTGTTAGTGATTTCTTCAGTTATTACGTAATCTACAATAACCCTACGCAGTTGCGATATTCTCCTGACTCGAGATACGGCGAGATAGACTAAATTCGACCATTCAATACGATCATCTACAATCCAGATTCTAGTATCAGTTATAGTTAATCCCTGCGACGAGTGAATTGTTATAGCGTATCCTAACGTCCATGGCGATTTATCCATGTTCAACGCGCTCTCAACAACATCAACAGCAACCAACACGATATCATTCAAGACAAGATTCTGTACCCTCGGTGGAACCAAGACATCTGGTATTTCAATTTCAATATTTTGTCGTCGAGTATCTGCTGGGCGATAACACAAAGGTACGGGTAGATCCGGAAACTTTTCTTTATGTAACGTAAATAAATTCTTTTGTAGTTCATCACGAACTATTTTTCTACTGGCGACTATCAAATCAGCAGGTCTCCATAAAATCCAAAATTCATTCATAGAAGTTTCTGCAATTACTTTACGCAATATCTCGCATTGTATTTTATCTGGCTGTAGTCTGATTAATCTTTTAAACTCTTTCAGCGGCTCATCAATAGCTCTATGGTCATCATGTATTTCTTCATAATAATCTACATTATTCTTTAGCCATTCATGTGGAGACTGTCCAACAAAGGGTGGTGGTTGACCATTATCGCCACACATAATCACAGCAGTATTCTTTGTCAATAACCATTCAAGAAATGTTTTTAGTGTTTCTAACGACACCGTGCACCATCTAAAGAAACTGTGATATGTACATGATTTTACTCCTCGTTGCTTTATTTCTCTAGCAAGTTTATGTGTAGGTGTCAAAACAATTATATCTGAGTTATTATTCATAAATAAGTTAATCGCACGAGTTGTTTTACCTGACCCTCCACACCCATTAAGATAAGCGGTTTTATGTCTAGATACAGGATCATACACAGATGGTGCAGATGACTTTGATATTTGATTATTATTTTTGTAATATGTCTCCGCAATTTCAACATCGGCAGATTCAGAATAACTAAGTATATTCTCTTGTTTTATCCTCCATGTCCCCCATTCACCATTACCGAGTTTTAATAAATCTTTATATTTTTTGTGTACATAAAATGAATCCGTAGCGACTCTGACAGCGTGACGAAGAAATCTGTTTATCATCGATAATAGATTTATCGAAACATACGCTAGCATCGAAGATCTTAAATGAGTAAACTGCGGTGACTCGCCATCAAGATAGCTCACAATGGTACCTAGTTTTGTTCCATCTGATAAATAAGCATTACATCGGTTTATAAATATATTTTTCTCCGTTGTATCAGCGATTATAAAATCTAGTTCAGCATCGTCCATAATCAATCTTGTACACGCTCGTTTATAATCATGTGATCCTCCTTGTGTAAACTTACCGATTATCTTTCTACCAAGATCTTTTGCAAGTTTTTCATCATGTTCTTTCCTGTATTTATTTATTTTAATGACATGATCTTCATCAATATCAGGGAATTCTTTCCTGGTATCATCGATATTAAATCTGTCCGGTTCTGGTAACCAAACTTGCTTCTGTGAACTATACGATATAATCGCTTCAGTTACTCTCAACGATATTAAAAATCCAGCATCAAGCATATATCGCAATAGTACTATCGGAACCCAACATCGCTCTGAAAAATGTCTTCCGAACCAAATATAAGTAATCGCATGGAGATCTTCTCTAAACTCGAATGATTCTACGTGAGCAAATCCTGTTAAGTCAAAATCTGGTAAGGGTCCGTTTATTGCAACCCTGGTCATGTCATGTGTAGGATGTCCGAATCTCTTAAAGTATTTAGAACATGCTCCATATCCAAGAAAACTCCCAGGATAACACGCTACCATATCAACCGAGATAACATCACTATGGTTGTATTTGGTGTTCCATAATCCACCGTGTCCATATTCTATACAACTTTTCTTGACATCTTCAAGAAATTCCGATCGTGTCGTTTTCCATGAATTTTTCTCCTGAGCGAAATGAGCAGCGACTGACGGAACAGTAAAACAGTTATTCAATAATTGTCTAACTATGACATCATCAGAGGTATATTCACGCCAAAGGCGTTGCGCAAGATGTTCCATTTCCTCATGGAGAGATTCTGTACGATAAATATCACCATTAGGTCGTACAAATTGATCATAATGATTATATTCCGAACTCTGAAATAACCAAACAGAAACAGGATCGGTTTTACTAATATTCTTGATAAAATCAAAGATATCACCGTCATAAAATTTAACCTTTCTATCTCGTGGAAATATTGTTACTGCAACAGTCCATGCGTGCGCGTTATGATCAATAATATCTATCGGAGTTCCATTTTTTATATATTTCGGTTTGTACAAAATCTCTCCGGTTAATGTTTTTACTGCTATTGGAAATCTCAACTTCCTCTCTAGCTCAGCAACGTCGCTGATAGACGCTCCGGTATCTTTAACCGACTCTGCCCATGTATTTATTTTTTTACGTCTTAAATCAGTTAAACCATTACCACGTATCGCGTTTGTAAAGTGTTCTGTAACTCGCTCAGCTACGCAGTTTATCCTCGTTGATGCTGTCAACGGTGATGACAATTTCATCGGTTTGAGATCCCCAACATCAGGTTTATTATTCAGCGGAAATATTCCATAGACAACCGCAGTTACAGGGTACGATCGCTCATAATACGGTTTATCTATACCAGTTAGTATTCCTGGTTTAGATTTATTGCTCAAGAAGATATTATTTCCTGACTGCACGCGGATGGGATCGCGCTTGTCACGAATAATCCAAATATCTTCTTCCGTATTTACAATAAATTTTATTAAAATAAAATATTTTTGATTATCAAGGTGGTTAATGATTACTCTTCCTCGTTTGTCATTCATCGTATTAGAAACATTTTCAACTCTGAATGTTGACCATGCATGAACTGCACCATCGTTACGAAATTCCTTCTTAGCCTCACGGATACGTTTAGTTATATCCGCATTCGTTAAAGCTAGATCTTGCATCGAAATACTAAGTTTATACTCGGGTAGTCTGTCAAGATCGAATCTGGTTGCGTAGGGTTCAATCACGGATAATTCTTCCATATTATAATTAAGGCAAATATATATTTAATTGAATATTAATCTTTTGTATATGATTCAACCAAATCAATGCCACTGGTTAAAAATCGGTTATACGTCTCCGTGTAACAGAACATGCGTGAATGAATACTGTAGTTATCATATGCAATGCGTCAGAAATGGGAGTCTAGGACCAAAACCGTGTATTGTGTGTAGTGCTGGAGTGCGAGGAAAGACTCAACTGTGTGCGCAATGTGGTGGTAAAAATACAGAGAGCTGAAACGATATTACGATAAAAAATATAACACTGACTCTCCTATAAAGACCGAAGAAGATTATCTGGCTAGATTTTCAAAAAACAATGATTTAGACAAATAAATATTATATATATATAAATGGAACAAAATGAGTTTGTGAAACACGCAATCATTACTAATTATGAAGCATCTCGAGAAGGTGTGATTAGAAACTGCAGATTGAAAAAACCAGTCGGTAGTATTACCAAAACTGGTTATCTTGCGTTTAATACCAAAGGAAATAAAAATTATCGATCACATAGATTTGTGATCGAGTGTTATTTTGGACTAATCAAAGATGGGTATATGGTGGTCACATCAACGGCAATAAACTTGACAATTCACTTGGAAATCTACGTATTATCACGCAAAGTGAAAACTGTAAGTTTGGAAACACTGGCGGCGCACGATTTGCAAGATCTGTCAAATCCGTAAATACAGATGGTGAAGAAATTGTGTTCAAGTCAATTAATTCTGCTGCCAAATATTTTGACATAGTACCACGATCGGTACAATACGCGGCAGAAAATATACAGAAATCTGCCTTTTCCAAAAGATTTGCACAAAAAATAAGATTTCAATACGTTTAGTCTACCGTATTTTTAATGTTACCAAATGATTACTTGATACCTACTGAAATATAATGGTTGGGATACAATATGAGATATCCACAATGCGAAACATATCCAAATCTATGATACCTACTGAAACATAATGGTTATGTTAATTTTCCCAAGGATTTTGTTTAGCTATTATCACAGTCAATGGTCCATCATTGTCGCTGTCATTTTCACTCGTATTTTCACAATGCTCTCTTAATTGTCTTATACGAAAGTTCATAATCTTTCTCTGTTCGTATTCATGAGATAATTCTAGCTTGATTTTGTCAATAGCGTTTGAGAGAGGCACAAACAATTTTACTTGATCATCAGTGACAGTTGCCAGTGACTTTAACATTCCTTGCTGGATAATTTTCATGAATTTATAATCAGCGGATAGCGTGAATCTGTTCTCGTTCTTTCGTTGTTGTAATGAGTCAAAATCGCATAGAATCTTTTCAGCATTAAGATTGTCAGATATATTGATACCGTTATGTTGTAATTTTTTAATCGCAGAAACAATGACATTGATATTTTCAAAATTCATTATATAATAAGTGTTTATTTAATAAAAAAATAAACAAAAATATACAGCGCGGGGTGATATTCGGTCTACCATTCCATAGTTGTATCAGATAAACCTAATGAGGTTCCGAATCTTTGTTTAGACATTTACCCCCCAAAAGACCCCTAAATATCCGTAACCGAAACTTTAGAGGCTCAGAGGGTTGTCTGTACGTGTTATTTGTTTACCCCCGAAAGAATTCCTAAATATCCGTAACCGAAACTCTAGGAACTCAGAGGGTTGTTTATACACGTGTAGGTCTTATTTTAGTGACCAATCAGATTCTGTTTATTGCCTTACAAGAATTCCTAGATATCCGTAACCGAAACTCTAGGAACTCAAAGGCTGATTGGTCTTTGTGACCTGGAATCTCATTAGATTTATTTTTAGTTTTGCGATTGTGTCTTTTGGAATGGCCCTTGTGTGGGGTACCCCTTTAGTGAAGTCACAAGGTCACGACCTCATATCACCCCCGCTGTATATTTTTGATGAGATGATATGATGATGATGATGATGATGATGATGATATGATGAAATGCCGTCTTCACGCCAGCACACCAACCCATAACTATCAACCAATGGGTGATTCACAAAAGTGAATCCACCACGTGTTGACGTAGTGGATTGGTGTACTCTGAAGACGGGGGGGCTGGAGCCCCCAATAGATTATAAATCTTGGCCTAAAATCGCCTCCCGCAGACATATGTCTTTCTCGGGTTTCGAACCATGACCCTCCGGATGAGAGTTTCTACGCGCTATCAATTGAGCTATCGGACCTTGTTATAAATACATACTGAAAAAGTTAGTATGTGTTTACCAATAGCCTATTTCCTAAAAACTACAATGTTCTTAACAAAAACCACAATTTTCTGTGTAAAATGAGATTTTATATTTCTAGTTTCCAAAAAATATATATAATTCTGTATAACATTGAGTCTATGAGTAAGCCGTAACCAAGGATATTGATTTAGTCATAGCGGATGTTCTTAAAATAACTTTACGCGGTAATCGACACATATACACAGCCGTTATGGAATAATCAATATGCAGCCACAGCCTTCTAGATAATAGATTTCGATTGCGCACTGTGCGTGGATTTTATGTAAACAAAGAATACAGTATTATAGACAAGCACTATACGTCCGGATATTTTTTTTTTTTGTTATGATAACGCTCTATGAGCGTACATACAGATTAATATTTAGTTCTTCATTTCTTGTGTCCAGAATGCGATTGCTTTGGTCTGTAAGTTTAAAGTGTATCCTTGATCATAAGGGATTATGAACTCGCAGGTACACGGGGTTAATTGGCTCTGATACAATTAACCAACGGGGGGGGGGGCCAACGGACTAAAACTGAATAATATGTACCCTTGCTGGGCCTGGTTAGACTTAGAAAGATCTATTTGATAGCTACCTTCAATAACATCGCATACCAGATTGACTGCAATAACTGATGTTATGTTTAAAATGCCTGGCAATATATGACGTCCGGCACCAAAAAGGTTGTTATTGTGTTTTAGTATAGCCGGTGGTGGGGCTATTTTTCTCCACGATTCAATTACTCCCGGATAATATTCTTCAATAAGATCATTTAATGATTTCTTCATTTCAGCGTTATTTAAATCTGGTATAATAAATGTTTGTAATTCCCCTTCTTTTATTTTATAATGATCAAGAAATAATTGCCTCAATGTTGGACTTGTGTAAATACTATCGAGTTTAGTCGTAGTGTTTATAATACTTCGATTGACGATGTATAAATCAAATAAGATCCCATTCAAGTGTTTTACTGACTCGATTATTTGCTGCTTTACGTTATCGTTGTAATGTTGTGATAATGAAATAAGTAAATTTCTTAAATCATTAAACGTTTTATCGTATTCAGGTTTAAGAGCATCTAAAAACCGTTTAATAAATCCTACATCAACAATATTTCGCTCTCCCCCATCTGTCATCCTGATAACAGTAAATGCTGATCTAGTCATCTTGGGAATTCTTTTATCGTCAAAATCGATAAAGTAGTATGTATTGTTGTTTGAATCAGATTCAAATAATATATATCTCCATGGATTTTTTCCTCGATATTCTGGATTTTTAATGAATTTTTCTTCACTCGTTTTAAATTCTTCTATTTTTGGTTTTGAAACTCCATTATAAACAGGTGCGACTTCAGGCCATCCTAACACAGATCTAATCGAACTCTGATAAATATCTACGAGGTAATCAGGAGAATTTATTTCAATAATTGCTGATAGTGTTGGTTCGTAAGCAGTAATCGCTGTTTTAGATTCTTTCCCTGTGATGGATTTAATTCTGCGTTGGAACTCATCATTAATCTCGTCTATTTGATAACTACCCGTTGTAATTCCAACAACTTGCCAATCAGGTGTTCCATCAGGTTTATTCTTATTCGCAAATACCAGTGAATTATTTGCTGGTTGTCCACCAAATGGTTTTGACCTGATATTTGGCCAACTATGATAAACTCGTAATTGTGCTAGCGCTATTTCCTTTGCTGGAATTGCAGTTGGAAAATTAACGCTAAATTCAGGATTGGTTGAACTTAATGATATCATAGTAGTTTTGACGGCGTTGTATTAGCTACGATCTGCTGAAGTAATTCTAACGATGACATTATTATTATCGTTATTATTTAATTCTCCATCTTTCCGTTATTGTCACTAGCGATTATGAATGCTTCATTGTAGGTTTTCATTATCGTTACGAACTCCTCATCGGATATTTTACCATCACTGAGATACGCTGAAAGATACGAGCATAATTTAGTGTAGGCGGCTGTTGCTGTGTGCAATTTCATTATGTACTCGTTTAGTTTATCATTTGTACACGTAGATATTTTCTTAGCGATAATACTGAAAATACCTGCGCATGTTGTTGCCGTGGAAACTATAATTGTTACAACTGCAGGCGCTGTCATCGTTATTGTTGATAGTAATAATCCAGTTCCAGCAATAACAGCAGAAACTGAGTATACCATTATATCAATAACAACCATACGTCGCCGATATTTTTTTACCTTTATCGTGTAATCGTCGATGATATTTTTTAGTTTGGTTTGACACTCACATACTTGAGCGTATCTGTGACGTTGAACGTCGATAAATGACTCTTGATTCATTATATTTATCTAGATAACTAATTGAGGAGTTTCACATACAAATTCCAAACACCACCAGTATAGTGTTCTGGTTAATTTTTTATCAGATGCTTCCAGCAGAAATGTTTTTTCCGCATCTTTATTTATTATGACGGATACAACTCCAGAAAAAGTGTCGTTTGAATAACGCCATGGAAATGTAGTAAATATACTGAATTTTGCACTACTAAATACGGACAGTCTGTATACACCAGTGACTTCTGCGGTGTGTTTGAGATTATTATCTTGCAGTGTCCATACTCCTAATCCTGATGCTACTGTGTATACTACGTTGAAGATCTGCTTGTGAGGAATTTTAATAAGATTCGTTTTTTCAATGATATTAGGAATTCCACTAACAATATCGTTGATTTTCATGTTAATGTCGGTAAGTTTTATGTCAACGACTGGTGGACTTCCAAAAAAGTCATTAATAGATCTGTTTACATTTCTACGAAAATTTAGAAATGTTTGTACGTGATTAATATAATCAGCTCTAAATGTAGCAATTCCATCATTGATTGTCGTTAACGAAGTCGTTATTGGAATTTCTTTATCGTCGACGTATTTCTTCGTTGCGGCGTCGAAATCTGTTTCTGGTGTTCTGAGATTATTAATACCATTATTATTCATGTCGAGAAATGCACGCATTATACCACCGCGCACTGACACGTACTTGGATTCTTGATCATCGACGTATTTTTTTGTTGCTGCGTCTGTATCCGAGGTTGGATCTCCAAGATATGTAATTTTTCTTCCTGACATAATAATGTCACCGGTAAATACATCACCAGTTTTCTTAACATAGTCGTTAACCGATTTACCGGAATCCTGTATTTTACCTTGATCAGTGAAAGCAACGATATTATTAACAACCGCGTTGGGAATTCGTATAAGTACATCTAGTAGTTGTATGTTACTCGTTTTTAATCGTCCTTGTTTGTCCTGAAAAACGACGACTTCATTTTGATCCACACTTGTGATATTTAATAAATCATCGATTTCATTTCTGAGCTGATCAAGAGTTGCATATTTAGATAAATCGAACTTCTGATCTTTGCGAGTAGATCTTCCATAAATATCTACCATTATATTTACTGATATCAGTTTAAGTGTTATGACGTAGTGTAGTGAACACGTGCACGATTTTATGAGGTGGTGCTGTTGATTTTGATACAGCATCAAGCACAGCGAGGGTTTCACGACCGCATATTGGAGGATCAGTTATTTTTTGTGTTGGTAGCGTTGAATACCAGATTGGAATATCGCCGGTAACGTACTCTAAAAATTCTTTTGGTGGTGCTAATCCATACGAATCGAAATAAATAATTCCACGTGGATCAATTGCATATCCGACCCAGTGCGTGCCTGGGCCAGAGTTTTTATCGAGATTAATGATACCGGTTTCAATATTGTTTGGTTTTTTGGTAATTGATCGCGCATAAAAACACCTCTGAAATTTTTTTTATTTTTAGTTGCTTAGCAGCATTAAGTAAATCAAAATTGGACATGGGTGATATTAGTAAACTGTCCCGGGAAGTCTTAGACCCTTTCCGTACCACGAATACGGGGTTCCTGGTAATCTTAGACCCTTTCCGTACCACGAATACGGGGTTCCTGGTAGTCTTAAACCGCTTCCCTTTTTTTTGATTCCTTGTCCAGTTGCTTTCTTTAATGCCATTCCAGCAGCTGTTCCAACAGCACCTAGCGCAGCTGCTTTTGCAACAGCTGGGGCTGCAGCGGCTATTAATGCTGGTATAGCTGCGAGAAGTGGAAATATACCACCCGATTTAGCGATGTCTTTGATGGCGCCCGCAGAAAGATTAAGTTTAACGCCTTTATTCGATTTTTTAACTTCATTGAAGTTTTTGAACTGACGCTCGGTCAACGATAGTTTATTTGCACCGGTCATTTGTTCTCGCTTTAGTGATATTTTTATTCCACAGTTATTTTTTGATGCTGATTGTAGCTTTTTAATCTGACCAGGAGTCAGACTCACACTAACGTGATGATATGACATTATAATTATTATGGATGATCTAATTACATGTTTTCTACTGGGGCATCAATAACTCTCATGCGACCACCAACACCTTCGAGTAACATCGATTTATCGCTGAGTATAACAGCAATTGCTCTGTAATTAACAATAACTCCAACATCTCTATTAACGCGAGCTCGAAAATGAATATCTACAACAGATTGTCTGGTTAAATCTAAATGTTCTAGTGAAAAGTAATAAATCGGATACAGCGTAGTAAAATCTAGCTGCGATATTTGTAAACCAGTATCAATGTTTTGATCACGCCACATGAATGTCATTAATCGATGATATGCACGTGCTACATGATTTTCATCGAAATTCAGTAATATATCTTCGGATGGTTCTTGGTGTCCATTTATCCTTAATGAAACATCAGAAACACCAAGCGTGTCAAACACCATTGGATTTTGTAATTGTGAGTTTAATCGTGCAGTATTTTGAAACGCAATAAATATATGTCTTGGTGCAGAAACACCTTGCTGAGAAGCTATTTGCCATGTAAATAAACCATTAATTGCACTCTGAACAACATCTGTGGTCATAGTCAACCATGACAAAGTTGATTTACCGCCTTGACTCATAAAAGATAACAACCGGTCGTCTTCAGATATTGACGGAGTCATTACTGGCATCCACAGTGAAAGTTTTGTTAGTACTACCACACCAGCATCACCAATGGGTCTCCATAATGCATCATTATCATCGCCTTTTCGTACTAGTACAACTGTGTGTTTGGCTCCGAAAATGACTTTTCTGACATTTCTACAGAATCCAAAAATATGTGACAGTGGAATTGCACATGAAAATCTTCTCCTATTATCTTTCAACATTAATTTACGTGCTGCAAATCCTAAGTTAAATTCTGGATTTGGAAAATATAGATCTTCAATAGCAGCAGCAGCAGGAGGAACAGCTCGATTATTGGGTTGTCGAGTAACCTGATTTCTGTTATCAGGATGGTCAGAAGTATCCTTGACAAACATCATTGATGGACCAGCTGATCTTGAGTAATCGTCGCTATATCTTGCAAGGCCAAGTATTGTCGTTGCAACGTCAACGTCTTTCTGGATTGATTCAATATTTTTTCCATCAATCATGTACGTAGCGCTATCAAATAACGCCATAATACCATTATTAACAAAGCCGACACTAACATCAGCTCCATATGCTACTGGTGGTGCTGCAGGATTAGCGTTATTTAAAATTTCACCTTCGACTTCAATAAATGCTTCAGCGGGTAGGAAATATCTGCTTGTATCCTGAACCTCTAGTTCGATTCGTCCACGCTGATTTGGCAGTCGTGCGTCGTAAGAATAATACTGATAATCGCGCACAGACTCATCTTTGAGTACTGGTGCGTCCATGTCAAACGCGGGGTCAGATATGCGCTTAAACATCTTTATTATTATCGTCTTCGTCTAACTCGAAGACCACTTCCTGCTATCAGACTAGCGGTTATATTTTTTTCCTTTTCCGACATTGGTACATCAGCCAACTCCGCTAGTTTTTGATTAGCGGCTTGATTTATTATTTTACTGACATTTGCTGGCATCACTTCAGTGCTAGCCAATTTCACAGGTTGAGGTCGGGTCGCTTGTGGTCTGCGTATTAATCGTGATAGTCTATCTTTAATTGCTGAGAATGCTTTGCTAGCAAGATTACCAAAAGCGCCTATACCTTTTTCACGAACAACATCAATAGCTTTCATTCCTGGCTGCTTTGCAATCGGTATTGCTTTTGGGGCTATTCTTCTAAACAGACCCTGAACAACATCACCTAGTCCATCTCCGTAGGTCGTTTTGTATACTGGTAATCGAGAGTTTATTACCCTGACCATGGTAGGTCCACAAGTATTGTGTATGATCATCTTATTATTAAGTGACTTTATCACTAATTACATACTTAGTCACTATGATAATCATCGGCGATTTCATTAATGAGAGACCGATATACATTAATATCCATGATACCGCCTGTAAATAATCGTTTGCAAATATCAGATGCTTCATTAATGATTTCTGGGGAATTATTACCAGCTCGTTTTCCTCCAATGAGGATTTCTAGTCGATCAACATCAGCAAGGACATTATTGGGACAAGTAATAAGACCACTCCCTAAACCACTTCCAGTTGCTCTGGGAGCGTCTTGAAATTCTTCTTTTTTCTCTTCACTTGGTTTCGGTGGTGCTTTTTTACTTGGTTTCGGTAGTGTTTTTGATGATTCTGGATAATCACAAAGTGATTGCTCAAATGGTTTTGGTTCTTTTTGTTTTGGAGGTGTTTTTTGTTTTGGTGGTGCTTGTAATTGTTTTATTTTTTCTTGTCGTTCTTGTTCTCGTTGTTGTCGTTCTTGTTGTTGTTGTTGATATTGTTGTTGTTGATATTGTTGTTGTTGATATTGTTGTTGTTGTTGATATTGTTGTTGTTGTTGATATTGTTGTTGATATTGTTGTTGTTGTTCTGGCGGTAATTGCATGAAGGTAATGTAATTATCTATTGTATGAATATACTCAATATATCTTGGATCACTATTTCTAGCCTGATCAACGTCATAGCGTATGCGAAATATCCATTTGTACCAATTTTCACGACCTATAGGTTTATCAGCATATTCAGGTTTTAAATACCGTTTTCGATCATTGAAACTTTTCACAGCAAGCATAGCTAAATTTTCTGAACCTTTAATAATTTTAATATAATCAATAGCATCTTCGATAAATTTGTCATTTATGTTAATTCTTTCTTCTTGTTCTGGTAGACGTTCCTTTATATCACCTATTTCAGCACCTTCTGCTTCAGCACCTTCAGGTTGATCTTCATCCTCAGGTATTTCCGGGACTGGCATCGCAGCAGCTATTTCGGCTGGAAGTTCACGTAAAATTTCTTTTGTCTTTTTTGTTCTTCTTGCTTTTTTCTTAGTTCTTTCTGCTATTTTTCCAGTTGCTTCAGCGGTTTTCTCTAACACAGGTTGAATACCTTTAGTGGTCTCAGTGATAGGTTTAAATAATTTTTTTGTATCCTCTTCAAATTCAACTTGAGATTCCTGACGCGATTCT